>WARS01000093.1:3150000-3442500 GCA_008933995.1 Datnioides undecimradiatus | reverse complement strand
TGGAGAGGGTCGAACACACAGGAATCTCCATGGAAACCATCAGCCCAACACAGACGATGCTCAGACTAATGAATCGCTGGTTTATCGATCAACATCAGCGGCGTCTCTGTCGCTCGGCTGGGGAATAAACAGCGTTCAGAGTCCGGATCGGCTGAGGCGTCACGTGAAATACCAGCGGCTGCTGACTGAGCGCTTCGCCGTCCCGCTGAAAGGCCAGGCACCAAATGTCGCCCACGAGTTCCATCGCTTTCAAACAAACCCAAAGCGAGACTGAAGACCCCCATCCACACACGCCAACGAGCTAAATGTTCACATCTCATCCGCAAAGGTCGCAGCCGTCGCCGCCTGCAGGGAAACGATGCTGGATAACGTTTCCTCACTGCAGAGTCGGTGACGTCTCCATCGCCTCCACCCGTCTCCTGCAGGTCGTTATCTGGACGACAGAGCGGCGGATTCTCAGGGAAAAAGACTAAAATCATTTAATCCGTGAAATATGAGAGTGCGGATCTGATATTTATGTATTTGATGTGATTATTTGATGCTATTCTCCTGAAAGTTGCTCTGATTGGGTGATGAATGTTGCTCGCTCACCTCAGAGGTGTCGTATTCTGCTCCTGATAGACAGATGTGTCATTCCTGCATCCAGTTTAGTTTTATTTATTATTATTATTATTATTATTATTATTATTATGTAGCACAGACAGAGTTATGATAAATGTTATGGAGCAGGTTCGTTTGTTTGTTTGCAAAGAAACGAGACAAACTGAGGCGGCGGTTAAAGCTCAGGACAGAGTGTTCAGTCATCAGCAGGTGACACACACACACACACACACACACCTGTACAGAGGGGAAACAGAGTGCAGACTGAAAGTGCTCCCCTCCTCTCACAAAGTCATTTTCCATCTCATCAGTGAAAGGGTGGCAGAGACGGCGGCGGGCTGGAAATGTTTGAGTTCAAAGAGAAAAAAAATATTTTTATAAAAGTAAAAACAGGAAGTGTTCGCTCGTGGAGACGCTGATGCACTTTCCTGCAGGAAAATAACACACAACATTTATATGAATGAGTTTCTGACGCAGCAGCAGGACCCGCAGTTAAATAACCGTGTTTTACAGCGCCATCGGGAAAAGGCCTCTAATGTCTGGAGCTCTGGCGGTGTCTTACTCTCCGCTGATGATTGTTGCACGCCAGGGAAACACGACTGGTTTCCTCAGACGCAGGAGAAGGCTTCGACATTTACAGAACCTCTGTTCTCTGTTTGAGTGTCAAGATGAGGCGAGGACAAAGCTTCCACTTCTGCACTGAATCCTCTGCAGCGATGCAGCAGCGCCTCGGACGCAGCAGCGCCTCGGACGCAGCAGCGCCTCGGACGCAGCAGCGCTGGCCTGTTTTCAGCTGCATCAGCTGCATCAGCTGTTCACTGCGATGCCACCGGTGACATAAGGGAGAGCTGGCTGCTGCTCCTGAGTCCTGCACCTCTCGGTCGAGCAACAATCAGGCTGAAATCGGTTCTGAGCTGCAGCACGGCGCAGGAAATGAGACGATGCTGTGCAGACTTCAGGTGGGCGGAGTCAACAAACTTTTGTAAAACTGTAGAAACAAGTAATTAAAGGAGGTGATTAACTGGGATTCTGGGTAATTCTGTCGTCAGAGTCCAGCGCTGCCTCCTTTGTGATCACATGTTTGAGTTTGTTAAACAAAAGAAAGACTAACGAGCTCAGAGGTCGTTACCGGGAGAGACGTGAGAGAAGTAAACTGATGTTTTCTTTAATAAAACACAAGTCCTGGTGCGTTCAGGGACTCATCAGCACGGCTGACAGGCATCTTTCGCCAATTAGACGGCGAGTCCACAGGTTCATGATTCAGATGCACGTCGGGTTTCATTGACTTTCCCGCTTCATGTTTCAGCACCAGCCGTCCATGTTTGATTCATCTCCTGCTCGCACAGACGTCGTTTATTCTTTTATTTAATGTTGGAGTAAATCCAATCATGCTAATGTTCTCCTCCACACGTCTCGTCCATCTTCAAAGGTCTTTCTCCAGTTAAATCTTTAATAGAAAACAACACACACTCCACACACACTGACAGCGACATCAGGCAGATTCAGTATGGCTGTTTAAACGCTGCACAACAAGACAATGAGTAACTCGAGCTGTTAATCAGCTCAAAAGCCGAATGAAGCTGAATGAGGACGAGCAGACGTGAGTTCAGAGCGACGCACTGTCTGAGGAGACTCACACATAGTGTAAATAACAAACCAATCACAAACTGAGCCTCTGCACCAACATATCTGTCAGAATGCACCACGAGACAAACAGGAAGTTGTTCAGCTTGTACCTTCTGGATGGTCTCCAGCATGGACCAGCCTCCGTTCCACGGCTTGGTGGACTTCCTGATGCAGTTGAGGCTCGCCATGCTGTGCCACTTCCTGTCCTCCAGCTTCCTGTAGAAGGCGTTGGCCAGCATCAGCACGCTGTCGTACAGGTAGAGGTTGGACACCTGCAGGGAGATGAGACGTATAAACATGCGTATGTGTGTGCTGATCAGTGTGTGTGCTGATCAGTGTGTGTGCTGATCAGTGTGTCAGCTGATCAGTGTGTGTGCTGATCAGTGTGTCAGCTCACACACAGTGTTTGCAGGTGAACTGGCAGCGTTGCGTCTGCAGCAGGTGAGTGTGGCTCAGGCTCTACAGTCATTGTGTTTTCGTACTGACCCTGAAGTACACAGCCAGTTAAACCTCACAAACGTATTCAATAATCTGTTTCCTGAGGCGCCCTCGCCACCACCTGCAATCTGTTTGAGTGTATTGTTTGTGCATTGCATTGTGGGAAAACAGTGAACATCAGCAGCCCGCTGTAATGCACAAACACACACACACATGCACACGTAGGCCACATGTGAGACACAGCTGGGTGCTGAATCATCTGACAGCTCTATGCTAACATCACCATGAGCACAACACACACACACACACACACACACACACACACACACACACTGGATGTGTTGAGATGACAGTCAGCTAGTAGCCAGTCTGCCCACATGTGATCATGTGTCGTCTCTCACCATCTCGCCCTGCAGAGGGCAGAGGAAACACACTGTGACAAATCTCTCTCTCTCTCTCTCTCTCACACACAGACACGCACACACACACTGACACACATACACACACACACACACACACATGCCAAAGCAGGGAGCAGAGACCAAATGCAGGGTGACAAATGAGCATCGCTGTGTCCAGATGAGTACAGCTGACTGGCATGAAGTCCATACAACACCCTGCCTGAGGGGCCCTGACACACACACACACACACACACACACACACACACACACAGCATTTAGACTTCTTCCTTCTCTCGTCCTCTGTGGTCACTGGAAGTCTTAATCTGAGGTGATGTTGAGGAAGCATTGCTGACGGCGGCAGCCATCTTTACATCCAACCTATGCATGGATCACATGACTCTATGTTCAGCTAGGTTGAGCTAGCAACAAAAGAAACCATGCTAAGCTAACTGCTAGTCCTGCATCAACACCTAGAGGCTGAATCCTAGAAACCTGCTTTAACCATGAAGCAGCAGCCAAACGACCTGATGATGTGCGTTTTTTCATTTCATCAGCTGAAACTTTGTAAATTCACGGTCCTGCTTGTTTTCCACAGAAGCACCAGCTCTGCAGAGTGAATCTGTGCATCCTGACAACCTGCCGACAGCGTCTGACGATCACTCCCCTCCTCTCCGCGTGAATTATTGAGTCGCCGCCGCCCGTTATAGAGGTCGAAGAGAACAAGAGGGAGCAAGGGAAAGAAGAGGAGGAGTGTGTGTGTGTGTGTGTGAGACCTTGGGGTCGTCCCTGCAGGTTTCTCCCAGCTCCGTCGAGTCGGACATCTTGTGGAAAATTACCCTCATCTCCACAAATGTCAAAACAAGACGCGATATTTGTCAGCGTGAATTACAGTAATAGTTCTGTTTGCTGTCTTTAAATGTCAAACACACGTCGCTGTGATGTTTCATAACTGGAAATAAGAGTCCGGCTGTGTGTGTGTGTGTGTGTGTGTGTGTGTGTGTGTGTGGTTAAACTGAACTAAACTGCACTCATCTTACAGTCACTTCCAAAACTTATAAATGTTCCTGAGTGAGCTTTATTTTGAAAGTCTGACCAGAGGTTGCATGTTTCCTGTTGCTATTGTAGCATTGGAGTCCTGCTCGTGCTAAAAGCTAATGCTAATGGGGTAGGTAGCATCATATTTACCTGCAACGTGGCTGTAAACTGCAGAAGTGAGGGCTGACGTGCAGCTGAACGTCCGTGTTTGTGGACTTTGCGTGTCCTCATTTAACACCCAGCTGATATTTGAACACTGAGCTCAGTCCTCAGCCTCACAGCGCTCAGCAGGCTGCATCTGCACAGCGCTCGAGCGTGGGTGGCTGAATTTCTGCGGATAGCAGCGTAGCCGTGCTTTGGGTTTCGTGCAGCAGGGGCGGCTCAGTGCAGACCACCAGGTGAGACCGGGGCCCGCTCCTCTGTGGAGTTTGCACCAAGATACGCAGAAAACATGAGCAGCGGAGACTTTTAAGAGTACTGCTGCACAGGAAGAGGACCTGGATGTGTTTGCAGGTTTGCCCCACAGGGAAACAGGTGGGTGGGAACTCTGACCGACTGCTTCAGCAGAGTGAAGCTGAAGCAGGGATGTGGAGAGAAGCAGCTCCTGTCCTCAGACGATAACTCAGCCACTCACCGGCTCTTCCCCCTCGGTTTCATAACTTGTACTGTCTAATTACTTAGTTTGTCCCTTTAAATGAGTATTTTGTGTCTTTGAATCACTGAATTGTGCCCTCAAACTACTCTTTTCATTCCCTGAAGCATCCGTCCGCTCCCTCCCTGCTTCCCCCACTGGGCTCATTATGAACCTGTTTGATGAGGTCGAGATGAATCCAAACACAACTTTGTGTTATCTTTGTCGTCCTGCAGTGAAGGACGAGCCGCCCTTCACTGGAGGAGAGAGGGCGGCTGATTTCATCATCAGGACAGAAATCCTTCAGAATAAATTACCCCGGATCTTAAATTAATAGTCTGCGGACACAGATTCAGCCGGAGGTTATCGTTTATCAGGCCCAGCTCCTGAAGGCTGCCACCGTGCTGCCTTCACATACAGCAATGAAAAGACATTTTCCAGCAATGAAACCGTCACTGCCCACAGATCAGACCGTGTACGTCCAGACGTCTCCCTGCTCTCCCCTCCATTTGCTGCTCGATCTCAGCGTATCTGTGAGCTTTCAGAGCACGAACAGGAAGCTCAGCATGTGTCTGTGAACACGTCAGCTCCGAGCTACGTTCATTTAACACTGAACAGAGTCATCAGAGGTGATCAGATGATCGGTTCTGTCACTCAGCACTTTGGTGCTTCAGCAGGTTTGACGACCAGGAAATAAGATCCTGTTATTTCCTCTGAAATCTGTGATTCTGCGTCTTCGAGCACTAAAGCCTTCTGCACTGAATCAAAGATGGCTTCTGGAAGTATCAGTAAAGCTACTGTGTGACTGTCGTAGCTAAGTCTGACTTAGCGAAGCTGCTGCGACAGCGAACGACTCGAGCGACTGCAGCCATTTCTTCTAATAACTTATCGAGTGTTCACAGAATTGTGTGAATAAAAACTAAAACCAGTCAACAAAGTGTCAGCGGGTCAACAAGAGGCTTATTTAGATGATGCACGCTGCAGGAAACCTTTCAGCTAAACGTCCACAACCATCAAAGCATCGCCATGAGGCAGTCTACCTTCCCCTGCAGGCTGTGTTAACCTCTGCTCCTCTGCTGCTGTTGAACAACATTTCAGCTGATAACAGGAGAGTCTGGCCCTCACACACATCAGATTATAAAGAAGACAAATTTAGATTGTCCAATCAAATATTTGCACAGTTGTCTTTAAAAGCTGGTAAATCATGTTTCCCTGGAGTTCAGTGACATGAAACAGGAAGTAGTAATGTCCAAATAACAGGAAATCCAGAAACCAGCAGCTGAAACTTGACACACAACAAACAAACAAACAAACAAACTGTTGATCACAGACCACAGATCACAGGTACCTCCAGGTTCTGCAGGTATCCCTCCTGCGGGTCGCACAGCAGGGAGGAGATCCGGTGGTTGTGTCTCATGCAGCGGTTGCTGCTGTCCCTCCACAAGGGGAAGATCTGCCGGATCACCGTCATGCGCCCCAGTGCACTGTGGGTAAGCTCCAGGATCTCAGTGTCGCTGATTTCCTGCAGCGGGACGAAGAGAAGCAGACGTCACTGACCTGGTTTTTGCAGTTTCGGAGCCGATTGTCGGAGCTTTCTCAGGTGCTGCTCGTCACCAGACGAACAGAGCGGCGCTCGCTCCTCCACGCTAATTACGAGTTTCATCAGCGTCGGAGCCGCAGTGACGGGAGGATTCACGGAGGCCGTTAAAAACACTTCTGTTGATGCGCATGTTTAATTGCTCTGACGCTGAGAAACCCAATTATTTCTGTGAGGTGTAATTACAGATAGCTTCATGATGCTTCATACCACCAACATAATTACAGCCCGACTCCGACTCCAGTCCCCACCGACGACCCGCTCTGTTTTCTTTGGCCTCATTGAAAAGTCGACTTTGTTGCATTTTAGGATCCGGCGTCCAATTAAAGACGCAGCGCGGCTTGTAAACGGAAGGCGCCGGGATTTACAGCTGATTTATTGGAGTTTTGAAAACATGTCACTCTGTCAGGTTAAAGGCTTTAAAGTCAGAAACAAGCCGGGGTCCAGATCCTGTAATTGCAGCCGAGACATTAAGAATCTGCCTGCTTTGTTCTGCTGTAAGGAAAGATGCTTCTCTGCTGGTTTATTGTGAAAAACCGGGTGAAACGACAACTTTCTGAGCATCTGCAAATGCAAGAATTAAAAAAAACAGAGATAAATGCAGTGAAGCCTGAGATCATTCATTCCTGTTTAACCAAGAAACATGAGGACGGCTCCAGTTCCTGGTGTGATGCTCCAGAGAAGCTACTCAGACGAGCTGGTTGGGAGATTTAAACATGTTTAAGGTGTTGATGCACCAAACAGGAAGTAACCTGAGCACAGGAGAGAGGGCGTCACCTGTGGAACCAGCCAGACTGTCTTTACATGGTCAGATCAGTGTGGACAGAGGCTGGACCTGGCTGCAGAGGTTGTGATGTCATGCTCGGTGTCAGTTGGACTTCGTCGACCGTTTCGATGAAAACCCGATGCTCCTCCAGGGTTTGAGCAACGAGACGGCAGCGTGGCGGTGAAACGCTGATGTCAGACTGTTGTTATTCGACTCTGCGGCGTTACAGAGGCTTTAGGACACAGCTGTGCTGCGGGGGACTCCACGACGAGGAGGCACAATCAATATTCAAACTATTTTCTGCCACCTCTCAACCACAAAATGGAGGCAGGAGTGGAGCTGAGATGGTGTGATATTACAGGCGGATGGTAATGACCCGCGTTCAGGCACAGGCAGGGTCTGGAGCGAGGGGGAGGTGAGCTGAGGATCATGGGAATCACTGAGACAATCGGATAAGAGCTTCGGAGGGCGGCTATTTTCTGAGACACAGGGCGACGAGTGTAATGCAGCTTCCAGGTAATGGTGCTGTTAGGAAAGATGGGATCCTGACTGAGGACACTTGGAAAAGACATTATGTACAATTTACAGCAGCTTATTCAGAAGCAATGAAGCCACAGTTTAACACTTCAGATAACAGGGAACACGTCAGAGATGTTTGTCATAAACACGCCGTAAGACAACGCTGCACAGACCGCTGCAGGAGCATGACTGTCTTTATCACATGCTAACAACGCTGATATTTAGCACGTTACAGGTTCAAACATTCAGATTTCTTATCAAAACTGAGGTGAAACCAGCTCAAAGTGATTATTTGGTATTGATCAGCTGCCATTTGTCCACTTTAGTCTCACTGTCGGCTGCTGATTCAGCAGTTAAAGCCTAATTTTATGCAAAAGACAACAACTACACATATCGTGCATGCTAATTTATAATTAATAACATTTTAATTGAAGGTTTTAGTTAGTTTGCATGCAGGTTAATGTATTTCAGAGGTGGCTCTGTGTCAGCTCTGCGTGCAGTTTATTAAAAAAATGATTCTGGGGCGAATCAGGTGCAGCGTTATTGAATGTGATGCTCCTTATCATAATAAATGAGATGAACTCGCAGTCTGGAGTTCATTTATTACCAGCGTGATTATTTTCCATGCAGACTTTTTACCCACTAATCCCCCGCTGGAGGAGCTCCCCGGCTCTTATTACCTGCAGTCTAACAAGTCATTAGCCTTTTGCTTTGGCTCTGTGTGCGCTGATGGGGGAGATAAGGGGAGGGTGGAGGGAGGGAGGAGGAGCCAGACTCTGATGGATTTGGCTGTCGTTACAGACGGATGGTTTAACAGCCACACCTGGAGTAGCTGTAATGTAACCTGCGGTTGCTTTTGTTCACAAAGCGCCTGATTTGCATTTCAAAGAGAGGCGCTGGAGTCATTAACAGTCAGAGTCCATTTCCATCTCGTGCACTCCGACCGCTTTCCGATGGACGCTGCAGGTAATTAGGTTTTGTTTCACATTAACCTGTTTCTTCTTTTAAATGCAGCCGTGAAACCATCGGAGGTCTTGGCTAACAAAGACGTCCCGGAGAGAAAAGCCGGTGTCTGAGAGGTTTGTCATGGTCCCGTGGTCTTTGACGGGTCTTTGAATGCACCGTGGAAACATTTACCTTTAATTAGAAAACTTGAAAGCCGACAGTTACAATCAATGGCAGCGTGTTTCATGTGGTCTGCAGCTCTGCAGACGCTCCGGCTCTCGTCATCGGGCCTTTTTAAAGCAGCATCTGCAGCTTTTACTGAGTATCAACAGCTTCATGAATCCCTCCGACTGTTACTGTTGAACGCCTCGACGACGGCATCAGATTAACAGCTTTTCATTTTATTTCTGCTTGCTGCTGCCGTGCATGTTGAACGTGTCTGTGTGTGTGTGTCGGTGCTGCAGGGCTGTGGTTTGTTTGCTCGAGCGTTCGTTAGTTTGTACTAATTGAAAAACACAGTGAACGACCTGGTTTCACGTCCTGAACCTTCAGCCTGGATCACAGTCTGTGTGGACTGAAAGCGGTCGTCACATCAGACCTGGCAGCTCGCCGCCCACTGAGCGTCTCTCTCATCCCTCGCTCACCTCGCCGCCTTTTCCCTGACGGTTAATTACTGCCCTCGTCTCCCTTCGCCTCTCTGATTACGGTAACGCTCTCCTCTTCCCTCTGTTTCCTGAAAGTCTTTAATTGGCGTCACCGGTGTCTCGTGGCCTCGGCTGCTTGTGTCAGCAGCAGACAGGGGTGAACAGGACGCACCCCTGCTGTTGCCACCCCGCCTGACTCTATACTACGCCGCCTCCTGCTGCTGCACACAGCCTGGGCACTGTACCTGTCTGCAGAGCAAACCCCACACAGGGAAGGCGGCTCAATCTGGACCCAAACTGCTCTGATCCAGGTGTTTTACCACGACACCGAAGCTTCTCTGGAGCCAGAAGTAACTGAAAACACATGAAAACCAAACCTGCGGTGGTTCTGTCACTGCTGCTTCAAGGAGATTTATGGTTTTAAGCAGCTTTGCTGTAATTTTACCTCCTCACTCACCTCAAGGACCTCATCACTGACTCTGAGAGCCCCTCACTGACTCCCAGAACCTCATCACTGACTCCCAGAACCTCATCACTGATTCCTAAAACCTCCTCACTGACCTCTAGAACCACCTCACTGATTCCTAAAACCTCCTCAGTGACTCCTATAACTTCTCATTGACTCAGAGAACCTCCTTGCTGACTCCTACATCCTTCTTACTGACTCCAGGAACTCACCTCTAGAAGCTCCTCATTGACTCTTCCTCATCAATGATCTTCAGAACCTCTTCAATCGAACCAACCCATAGAAACTTAGAACATCCACATCCTTCTAGACCCTCAGCAGTGACTCTGTTAACACCAAAGAACGCGTAGAACCGTTCCTCCTCAATGGTCCCTGCTAGTATGAGCACCTAGAACACCTTCAGCACCTCCACTGGGCTGCAGCTGGTTCTCAGCTTTACTTTGAAAGTTTATCCGGATACTTCCTGTTAAGTCTGAAAGTCCGTGTGCGTGACTCCTCGTGGTTTGAACACATTTCAGGACCTGAACCATGATCCGTTCACACAAACTACGACCGCTACGAGGACGTGTTAAAACACCCGTGTTGCTGTGGCAGCGTGTTTGCTGCGGCGGTGTGTCTGCACGACGTTGGCGACATCTGAGCGACACCACAAACCAAACCTGCAGCAGGTTCTGCACAGTTCTCTCCTCCGTGCACCTGAATACTGGATGGGGGACTGACAGGAGAAGGAAATCAGCTTCTCTGCGGTCTCCACCTGTCGACAAGACGCCTGACATCTCACTGCGCCACCTTCCAAGACGAGAGCGGAGCTGTGTTCGCTGTCTGGGCTCAGTGACACTACACGCAGAGGGAAGGGAGGAGGACGGCAGGGAGCGAACGAGGACCGGAGACGGCGTTTAGGGAGGATGAGAGGAGGGTTGGAGGTTTGACGAGCTGTCTGATTCACCTGCTGCACCACACGGGTTCTCACATGGCACTTGTCTGGGTGGATGAGAGCGAACAGACGGAGGCAGCAGAGCTCATGTTGATCCATGTCACCACTTATTTTCTAATGAGGCTCAGCTTTAGCCGCGCACAAAGACCGAAAACTGAGACGAGTCAGTCGACAAACGTCAGCAGGTCCCATCAGCTGATCAATCAACGTTCGTCCAGAGCGACGTCAGGACAGGCCCACATGAATCTGTCTGGGTTCAGCCCAGTCTCTTCAGTCTGTGCACGGATAAAGTGACTTTACAGTTTCAAGCTGCAAATCCATCCTTCGTCTGTTGAGAGCAGATGCACCTAAATAACCTACACCATGTCATGTGACCAGAAGGTTGCCCTATGACTCATTTTAACCAACTTTTATCCAACTTTTAATGCAAACCTTCTTCTTTGGAAGGGTTAGCCCATCACGACAGGCGGAACTGGACTTTTTACATTTGCATTGCACAGAATCTGTAACTGTGAATTCAAGTTGTTTGTTTACAGACTGAATAAACGTGGTTCTGGTGTTTCATTCATATCAGATCAGTAGTTTTGTCTGAAGTCACAGGTTTGAATCATGGCCTCCAGCATTTGGATCATGGAGCTCAGCTTTAAGGTGCTGTCACTGTCTGTCTGCAGCTTCCTGTCATTCATCATTAATGTCATTCATCATTAACACACGTTAATGCTGCAGCTTTTTACAGACGCGTTGGTTGCTCCAGATGCTTCTGATCGAATATCACGACTGTGGATGAGTTTAGCCGATAAATCTGTTTAATTTCAAACTCGCATTTACTTTTTACACAGATTCATAAACTTTGAGCCACGATGTGTCACCATGAAGTGACCTGATGTGGTGGGAGGACAATGTGAAATGTGCTGACTGTGCATTAAAATGCATAACAATAATAATAATAATAATAATAATGAAGACAAGCAATAATAATAATAATAACCAGACTGAGGACATCTGAACTGGTCTGGCAGAAGGTGTTTATCATCATCACTGTGAGGAAGCAAGGAAGGAAGGAAGGAAGGAAGGAGCGAAGGTGGAGAAGTAGGAGGGAGGAAAAGGAAAGAAGGAGGGCGGCACGGTCGATTGATTCGAGACTCTCCTGATGAAAGAGACGCCGTCAGCGGGAACGAGACGCGGCGCTGAGGAGACGTTTAACATGTGAGATGGAAGCGGCACAAACGTTCATCATAAGGAAGGCGTTTGATCCAAAACACTGTTCAACACGGCAGAAAGCCCGGACCGACGCTGGTGAACGAGCCGCTCCGGGGGACTCTCGACACCGTTCCACTGTTGTGGTTAATTAAAAGACGCAGAGTGTAATTAGTTAAACGACGACTTCGAAACAAAGCGGGGGAACATAAGTGGATTAGGAGGGTCGGTACCGAGCTCCGAGGTGAAACAGGAAAACATGAAACCTGGCGTTGAAAAGCAGCTCTGAGGTTTCTGAGCTCAGCCCTCAGCAGATGTCAGCTCACCGCGTCTCCTCCGAATGATGCCGTTACCACTGCCGTCAGCTTGGTTAATTGGCTGGGAAGATGCCCGGATATTGATGCCCGGAGCAGGACGAGGCACTAAAAGATGATTTAACAGAAAAACAACCTCGCCATCGGTTTGCACGTCTGCACAGGTGCATGTGCCCTGGAGATGTCCTGCGCTGGGATTTAACACCAGCTGTGGTGCAGCGTGCCGGCCTCCATTTCTGTTTCACCACCAGCGAGGCGGATCGCCGGCCGACACAAGCGCCACTCGGCTTGTGGGAGCTCCACACAGGAAGGTGCTCTTCAACTCTGTCTGGCTCTTTTCATTCAGAGCCCACGTGCAGCCTCTATCCTCCGCTCTGTTTCAGAGGCAGCTGCAATTAACGAGGCAGTCTTTAACACCAGAACTCGACCCGATGTGGCGAGGAAACAGCCTTGAGTTCAACATGTCTGTGCGTGATCTAAACACGGCTGCGGGCGCTTTTGTTTGGTGTGTGGAGGAGACGTCACGTTGATGTTTGATTTTGGCATTTTAACTGTGGAGGGGCCTGACAGGGCCTCAGGTCTCCTGCTGGTTTGGATTATCAACACAAACCAGGTTAATATCTCTGTTACTATAGCAACGGCTGAAACTTACTTTAAGTCGTTAAGAGGCTGAAGTTGAACCTTGCTGCCTCGCTCAGATCAAAAATCACGTGTTTAAATAACTTTCAATAAAAAGAACGAACTTCATACTCGAGACAGTCGAAGCCATCGGCTTCGTTATGCACGAACAGCCGCCTCCTGCAGGAACTACGTCTGTTTTCAGTCAGAACGTCTGATCTGACACTTTACACTCTGTGGTTGGCTCGCTGAGGGGCACTTACAGGGTTAAGAACAGACTGAAAAGGTAAATCTGCTGTTGGAAACATCTGAAAGTCACGGTGAGTCAAGGTAAAACGTTTTCTGAGAGGAAGAAGCGGCCGACAGCCCTGGATGAACAGTCAAACGTTCACTGAAGGCGAGAGATGAACGCTGAATCATCCAACTCTGCAAAATCAGGGTTTTACGCTTAAATTACTTGATTAATTATCTGCTTTTCTATAAATGATAGTGTTTATTATAACATGCACTTTAACTCAGTGGACACACCTGAGTGGACATGTATGTCACCGTTAATGTTTGGTCACATGACGGGGGAGATAATCACCACGATGTCTGAGTGATCAGAGTTTAACATGTTGCGTCTTACCTCGTTCACGAACACCCAGTGACTGTCTTTGGAGGCCAGATTTGTTTCCACCGCCTGCAGACACACAGAAAGACACAGATTAATCAAACGCTGCTTTGCAGGAGCACCATGCAGCATTTCATCGTGCATCACGTCGAGTTCAACTTCCTGCGTGGCCTCGGTGGTGGAGGGGCAGCTGTTAAACCGACCCTCAGCTCTGTTCTCTCTGTTGCGTCGTCTTTGTCTGATCGCCGTGTGTTCGGTTTGAAAAGTTCACCCCAAAAACAACCGAGGCCTCGGCTGTTTCCGGGACGCGTCGTCCCGCCAACGTGTCGAGCAACAAACGCTTCTTTGGCAGCGCAGAGCGAGTGTTTGCACTTATCAAAGTGCCCAGAGCACGACTGGTCCTCTGCCGCTGTGTGATAATGCTAATAACATGCAGCTTCCTGCGAGTGATAGCGAAGCGCTCGGCCGACAGCGGAGCACAACTCTGAGCAACTCCAGGCTAGCTACATCGGTCGCTTAATGCACACGCGACAATATCAATAACCCGTCTCAGCTCAGCCACAGCGAGCCCAGCGTCAGAGCCGCTGCTCTGGATGAAACGTTAAAGGGTTAAACATGGAGGATTTGTTGTTTATGTAAGAGTGGCGCATGCTTCTCTCATGCAGGGATGTACAGGATGTGTGTGTGCGCCCACGCTCTTACACATGTCAGCATATGGTGGTGTATATGAGTACGCAGCCGTGTGGGTGTTGATTTGCTCCCTGGCTCCATAAATACACAATGTAACTGGTCTTTATGTGACGCTCTGAACCCGGTGTTGGCTGAAGGAGGGAGGCACAGTGTAACAACAGGAGCAGACTCAGCGTCGTGTCACCTGCGTTTCCACCACCTGTCGGTGGCATTCTAATATATATTCACACTCATGGGCTGTTGTGTAGATTCTGTAGTTGTGCATTGTTCTTTGTTCTAATCGGGGAGTTATGAGCTATTTTCTCTTTAGAAAAACATCTTTCCCAGTTTAAAATTACACACACGTTCCCCAAAAGCTCAGATGTCCCAGTTTTCCACCAGCACCTAAACGCAACGTGCATTTGCAGACTTGTGTGGAGCTGCAGAGCCACGGGAGCACAACCTGATCCTGGTCTGTGAAGCTGAAGTTAAAAATGTGTGTGTGGTGCATTCAAGGTTGTGGTGCGTTCAAGTGCTCGATGTCTGTTTGTGGACTGAAGCAACAACAAAAGGGTGTCAATCTAACTTCTCTCCAGATGTGAAAACTCCAGAAACATGAAAAGTAAACGATTGTGCAACCACTTCGTTCATATAGCAGCTGTCTGCCAGTGTAGGCGCGCACACACACACACACACACGCACACACGCACACACGCACACACACACAGCACATACATCAGTTCGTGTCACGTCTTTGTCCTCGGGGCTCAGCCTCAGTCCTGATTTGGCCTCCAGCTCATCACACACTCACACACTCATGCAACCACACAACTGAAGCTACAGCTCACAGAAACACACGTGCGCAGTGCGCGTGTGTGTGCAGTGTGTGCGCGCGTGTGTGTGCAGACAATGATGTCACTCATCAGGTTAACCTATAGTAAAGGACACAGCCCTGCTCTCATCATACACTTCACATCTCCTACTTGGAGATATTACACCTGTCATCATAACCTTTACTGGGCCCAGAAGGACTGTGGGTATTACTACACACACACACGCACACACACACACACACACACTTGAACATGACTCACCTGAGACAGCAGGCGGGCCTGTAGTAACAGTTCATCCATAACTTTGTCTTATGTAACTCTTGTTATTCATAACTGCTGTTATTTTACTTCCTGTCCAGGGTTTTTAGTCCCCGACGGCACGCTCCTTCGTCTAACACACATCCTGTCTCACGGCCGCGTTCCATTCTGCTTTATTTCCTGCGTCAGGCAGAAATCGGCCCCATCTAACAATTACACACCAAGGTGAAAACGTGTGTTTCTGGTTTTAATGATGAGAGCGGGTGAGGAAGAGCGAATGCTGGAAATCAGAGAGTGGAGAAGCATCGAGTGGCAACAAACAACAACAAACAACAACAAACATCAGAGCTGCAGGTCACACAGCAGATCACAGGTCATTTGTCTGAAAACAAACAAACAAACTGATTCAATCTGCAGGATACGCTCATGTACGTGAAAGAGGAAACCCAACGTGGCACGAGACAAAAGGTCACGAGCATCTGAAACATATTTCATGTCGGACAGACCACAGACTGTAAACAAAGATGGCCGTGCAGCCAGACACCAGGGGGCAGGGGCTTATGAGCTGTACTGCAGCCAGACACCAGGGGGCGGGGCTTATGAGCTGTGCTGCAGCCAGACACCAGGGGGCGCTCCAGGTGTTTTGTCATGTCGTCCATCTTTACCTTCAGCCGGTGGGTCAGACGCGCTGATGTCACCTTCTGGCCGCTGAGCACAAAGTGGAACATTTCCTGAGACAGTCCAGCAGCGACACGCTGAAGCTGCAGCCCGGTTGCTCACTCCGTCTCCTTCCTGTCTTTGTGTCATCTGATGAGGTCACAGCATGACCACGACCCTTCGTGCTGCAGCAGCCAATGCCGCCCCCCTCCACCTCCACCACCATCCTTCAGGCGGCAGGATGGTGGTTGACGCAGATGAAGGCTGACTCACATGACTGACAGCCACACAAATGTGTGAGAAGCTCGGTGCGAGTGAGAGCAGCGAGCCGGATGCGGCGGAGACGCAGACATCAGGCCTGAGGATGAGGGAGTGCAAACACGGCGTCCTCTCCGCCTCAGACCGTTAGCCTTTTCATTCTCCTCTGATACGCGGCGGCGTGCGGGTCAGGCCTCTGATCACTGAGAGGAAAGACAGTGAGGAGGGAAGGCAGCAGAGTGACGCTGACACTTGTTGCTGCAGGAGACATCCTCAGATTTGTACCAGCTAGAAGTGGCGAACGTGGCGTGAAGCTGCATGTTGTCTAAAAGAGGAAAGTGTCTCTCTATGCAGACACTGACTGGCTCGCAGGCGGGCGTGTCTGGCCTCGGTGACTGTTTCCAGTTCACTTCCTGTCCCCACATGTGCGATCACGGGTCACGTGTTGTTTTCCACAGTAGAAGCTAAACCAACAGCCCGACTCGTCTGGTTCGTCTGTTTGGAGGTTTCACACCTTTCATGTGGGTTCAGACGGCGTGGACGTACCTGTGCGAGTCTGTGCTAATCACAGCTGGCGTGGAAGCTGCTGATGGTCCTGCCATGATCAAACCTCGGTGAACACCAGATTCAGTCAAAAGTGTGAAAACTAACCAGAGAAATGATTAAAAAGATTAAAACAGGGTTGTTTCTTCATGGAGCAACGCAGCCTGAGACGCCTGAGCTGCGTCTGAAGGTACGTTACCCGCTGCCGACAGGCTGCAGAGGACCACTGACAGCAGACGGCGCCGCCTTTCAGAGCGTGCAGGCGCTGCATTGTTTGAGTATCTGGACTTTTCTCCGAGGCCGTTTCATCTGCGTGCTTTATTCCCCCGGCGGCACATCAACCTGACAAGGTGCTGATGAGGTATTGATTGGCCGCGGCAAGATACATGAAAGCTGCGAGACAGAACGGGGGTTACTCTGTTTAAACACTGAGCGATGAACCGCTCCACAGTCTGGTTTTGAATGTTAAATGATGCAGGTTTGATTCTTTAACGTGCAAGCAGCTGTTTTCACTAACGAACCTCAGGACTGAGACACGTTCGTTTGAAATTCGACTGAAACTGACGTTTTTTTATGAAATTAGAGGAAAAGTTAGATTTTAAATTGATCTTCTTGTCATTTCAGCATCTGATAGATGATCCTCTTCTGTTATTCAGCCCATAGACTGTTGCATCTCCACTCATTAGAGCACAGAGCCGCCGCTGAAAATAGTCCCCAACAAGTGCTGTTTGAGCAGCAGTAAATTGCTGTGACATCACACCTCGATTTTCAGGTTTTGCGTTCACCTCTCATCGTGTTGCTCACCTGTGCCGCAGTTTGCCTCGCTCTGATTGGTGTCACCTGTCTTCTTTCTTTCACGGCGTCGACCTTTTCTGACTTCTTTCATGGTTTCTGGGTGTTTTGGACTCGTCAGAGTCGTTTGCCTCTCTTCTCATTTCACCTTTTCATAGGTAAAGACCTTACAGACAGGAAGTCAGTAGGTGTTTTCATCTTGTCAGGGGATTTATTGACAGTAATAACAATACTTAATGTTAGTTCACTTGATGCTTTTTGAATTTGTCTAAATCTTCTGAGCAAAGGTCCAGAAACGTGGTCTGTAGCACCAAAGTTTAGCATGTGGAGCAGCAAACCAACAAACGCTGAAGAGAAACAATGCTGCTGCGGGTTTTCACACTGTGTTCCTGCAGCACAGCTCAGGGGGTGTGAGTGGTCCAGTTCGGGGGGATTAGGGAGTTGGCTCGTTTATATTACGCTCTGTTGCACCCCCTCCTCTCTCTATCTCTGTGGGCTTAATAGTCCTGACAACAAGCATTAACAGGCGGAGAGAGCAGCAGCAAACGTGGACGTTGCACCGGGGACAGGCTGCTTTTAACACCGTGTTAATGGAACCGACTGGGATCAACCCCACCAGGACGACGCTTGCTGGGGGGACGTGCCCCTGTGGTTCCGACAATCCACTCAGAAAAGCATAAAGTCCAG
Organism: Datnioides undecimradiatus; assembly: GCA_008933995.1. Lineage (NCBI taxonomy): Eukaryota > Metazoa > Chordata > Actinopteri > Lobotiformes > Datnioididae > Datnioides > Datnioides undecimradiatus. The sequence continues at coordinate 3,424,458 of WARS01000093.1, read as the reverse complement.
TTTTTTGCTGCTCTGATGGGAGGAAATCATCTATTCTTTCTTTTTTGTGCAATGTTAAAGCTGAAAAACAAAACAATAAATGAATCTCTGTCCTGCTTTTCTGCAGAACAGCGGAGAAAACCTTCATGAGATGGAAAACAGAGCCCCTGCAGCTTAAGGTGGACTGAAGAACAGAGGCGGCTTGAAACAAACACCATGAAACATCCTTTACTTTGTGCAAAGTGTGTCTGCAGGGATGCAGGGAGGGTTGAATTGTGCTGTCGTGGTGACGCTGAGCCTGAAGGTGAAGCTCTCCGTTTACTCACTGATCTACTGTCCAACACTCAGCCGTGAATAATGGATAGAAGCAGGGAGAGAAATGAGTTTCCTTCACAGGAAGTCTGGACTGACCCTAAACACCTGCATGTAAAACGAACTGTTGAAGGTGACCACCAAACAGTGAACATCATGCAAATGCTAACAAACGACCTGCAGCGTAACCTTTGCTACATGAAGGACACACTACCTGCTGAAAGCTCCAACATGGACATGAATCCAAAGGAAGAGCAGCACAGAAATCAAAACCATCTGAAAGACGGAGTCGGCTTCAGAGGAGGCAGGTTCAGGATGTGGAGCTGCTCCTTTCTGCTGTTACAACATCACTGAGGTGGTTCAGCATCTGACGGGGGACGCCTCCTGGACTTCCTCCCTGTGGACATGTTCTGAGAGGAGGCCCCAGGGCAGACCCTGAACACCCTGTACAGCCCTGCAACCTGGAGTTGGATACAAGCAGCAGGAGACGAGTGGCTTCACAGATACTTCCTGACAGAGTCTTTACCACAAGATGGAGCGAGGACGAGAGGACAGGGGACATCTGAGGACGGCTGTGGGGGAGTGAAAGCTGCTAAACGGCCTCATGGTGGAGCAGCAGCTTCTCGTCTTGTGTGTTTGCTGAAAGCCAGATCTCCTGTTCTGCAGATTTGGAAGCAGCAGCGTGCAGGGTAACTGAACTGATTGTTTTAAATACAGCGTTGTGGATTCGACTGATTTATTTTAACGTGCAACAGAAACACCCACAGTGTTTCTCTGCCGCCTCTGGTACAATGACCTATTTATCTATAAAGAGACTGTTCTCATTGTTTCACAGTGAAGTGTAGTTTCTACCCGTCAGAGAAGCGAGCAGCTGCCTGCAGAGGAGAAACAGATCAGCAGCGTAAAGGTTTTCAGAGATTAGAATAGTCGCACTCTGCTGCAGCATCCGCTGCATTAAAACTACAATCACAGCTCAGTCAAATAAAGTTTAAACCTCAATATCTTTGAGTCTGACAAGTCTGAGAGGACGAATGACAATGAATGTGATGCAGGAGACGAGTGTGCAGTTTGAGAAGTGGAAGGATTTACATTTGCAGCTGTTTCTGTTCTTTCTGCAGGGGGAAATGACGACGAGATGGATGTGCTCTGCAGGCGAGAGCAGAGGATCTGCAGTTTGAGCCACCATGTCGAGGCTGAAGCGGAGGACAGACAGCATCAGCGGCCTGCGACAGATTGTCTGCTTGACATCACAGCAGCTGATAAAGACCGTCAGAGCCTCAGAGTGGTCTTGACATTGAGGATTCACACCTTCCTTCGTCCCTCTCTCAATGCTCTGAGCATGTTATCTCGCCCTCGTTCTACACCGAGTGTCTCCAGCTGAACCGGGCGGACACCAGCAAACACGTGAACATAAAGAAACTCACAAAGAAGCTGCACAAACGCAGCCGACGGCGTCAGTTTTACAAGAGCAGACAGAAACAAACACACAGTCAGATGCACACACCCACAATCCTGAGCTGTGGGTGTCACAGCACTTCAGGGAGCGCTGCTTTTAACAGCAACATGATGACCTCCATCCAGGGCCGACGAGACTCCAAGAGCGACCGCAGGTCAAGATGATCCTGTCAGGACGAGTCAAGATACTTCCAGCGCTCGCCACTTCCTGCTCGCTGTGTCAGAGCCTCCTCGTCCTCTCTCTGGGTGTTAAAGCCCAGGAGAGTTGTGCTAAAAGCAGCTCTTCATGAGATAAGAGTTCATGCAGGACAAGAGGGAAGCTGAGAACGAGGGGCTTTCGTGTTTTCGTATAAAGACGGTGTTCAGAGTCACGATGGCGTGTCGAAGTCATGACACAGAACTGGAAACATCAAGGAGCAGATGGCAGGAGAACGGACTGATGAACACGAAGCTGCTGAGGACAAAATGCAGGGGATCAACCTGAGTTCAGGTCAACGTGTCCATCACGTGACTGTTTAACCAAGACAACACACATGCAGCTCACAGGTGGGAACCCCAGGCTGGCCTCTGGTGTATATATAACTCCTGCAGTGCAGCAAACACGGCCTCAATGAGCCACAACAACACTTTGTTAATAAACGTGTGTGTGTTAAATAAAACTGAGGCTCAAGTTTAAAAGTAATGCAAAAGTTACTTTGCAAAGTAACTAACTACTTTTATCTGCAGTAACTGGTAAAGTCCTCTGCTCTTGTGCAGATTGTGCACCTTATTCTTCAGCTGCAGCACAAAGTGACGGGTGGAGGTGTGTGTGCGTCACCTGAATGCACCCACCTGTCTGTGGCTCTCCGCCCACCGTGCAACCTGCACCATCTTAGATTGCCACACAGACGGACGCGTCCAGGTCAAGAGACGACCAAACTGTTGGAGCGTTGCTCGTGCAGCTCGTGAGCATTCACAGCTTTTCCTTTAACATCCCTCGTCTGAGTGTGTGTCAGTGAGCATGTGTGCACTTAATTAACTGGCTTACTTATTACTGTGACAGCAGTGCGGTGGGATACGTTGGTGGGCGGGCGGCGGGTGGTGGGTGGTGGTGGGGGCTCCATTGTGTTCAAAATAATTAAATTTATAGTCTGACTCAAACTGTAACTGACGCTGGTTTATTGGACTAAATATACAACCTTCCCTTTGTTCGCTGGAGCAACTCTTAGTCAGATACAATAATGAAATAACACAACACAACGTGCACATCCTCTCTGCTTCACATGATAAAATGATCAATACCCTGCCTGTCAAATCAGTAGTTCACTGATCAATAGATGCAAAAGGTCAGAAACAACAAGAACTTCCATCACAGCTAACGTCAAATTACACAAACAAGATTTTCACAGGAGCCTCAGTTTGGAGCTGAAATCAGGACGATAGTATTGTTGGATGTGTGTGTGTGTGTGCGTGTGTGTGGGCGGTGAGTGCAGACACAGATAGGATGTCCTCCTCTCGGGAACACACCGAACATGAAGCTCCTCCAGGACATTTTCTTCTTCTCTTGTTTCATTTTGATCTTAAACTCCATGAAAGACCGAAAGGCAGGGAAATGGCTTTGATGGCGAAGAAGGAGAAGGAGAAGAAGAAGAAGGAGAAGAAGAAGAAGGAGAACAGGTGCTGTGGTCACACAAAGAGCTGATATCTGTTGTTATATTCAGGTCTCTGCTCATGATGCTGCTGATTCAACAGGTGCGCTGCTGCTGAAACAACAGGTAAACAGTTGCATCAACTGGTGCAAATAAAGGCCTGTCTCAAATAAAAGCTAGTTCTCTCTGCAGCTAACAGAGAATCTACTGTACTGTGAGCTCCTGGTGTCTGTGATGTGCAGCTAACGTGGAAATGAGGCAACAAAGCCTCAAACTCAGCGTCTCCTGAGCTCCAGTGGGGGCAGTGAAACCGAGTTGGATCCAACAACAACATGTTGTTCTGACAAACTTGTTGACGAAGAGATAAATTTGCCAAAGCTACTGAAAAAAAACGTCTTCAGAGCTGCTTCTGGTTTATTTTTGCTCTGTATTGAATGTGTGTACAGCCCCTGCAAAACTCACAATGAGACCCTGTTAACCGCTCACTGTGTAGGCATGGAAACGGGTCCTCGGCACCACCTCAGAAGCCGCCTCAGTCCCCCCGCCCCCTCTCCGCTCTGCTGGATCTGTGCCGAGTACAAGAATTATCCTGACACTTCGCGCAGCCTTCACCTCAGCCAGAGGAGTGATTGTCTGAGTTTCTGCAGAGAAAACGAGTTCAGCTGCAGCAACAGGAGCGCGAGACGTGTTCAGGTCTGAGATGAAAGATAAGATGCATTTTATAGATCCTCTGCTGTTACTACCGGATAAACAACTCTCCCTCTCTCTGGCGGTTAGTGTACAGCTTTAGGAATCTGTATCTGTGAGCTGAGTGTTGTAAACTTTATTTCAGCATCACAAAGCAACTGATCTGAGAAACAGAAGTGGAAACACACGTTCTAATAAGCAGAAGTCCTTCAAAGGAAAGTTAAACTCGTCCATGCTCCATCTCATCAAATCCACCACACTCCTCTGACAAAATCAGTCATCTTTGCCTCACAGACTCTGGAGTCGTTGGTCTAATTAGTGTGTTTCAGCTGGATCAATTAGTTTGTGTTGTTGTCAGACTTCTTTAGATCACCACAGTCACACATTCAAACGAACAAACCATCAGATCGAGGCAGCAGCAGAGCAGCAGCTCCTGTTTCCTGAACGACTGAAAGGACTGAAGGAGTCTGGATGGATGGATGGGTGGATGGGTGGGAGGATGGGTGGATGGATGGATGGGAGGATGGATGGATGGATGGATGGGTGGATGGATGGATGGATGGGAGGATGGATGGATGGGTGGATGGGTGGATGGGTGGATGGATGGATAGGTGGATGGATGGATGGGTGGATGGGTGGATGGGTGGATGGATGGATAGGTGGATGGATGGATGGGTGGATGGATGGATGAATGGATGGGTGGGTGGGTGGATGGATGGATGGGTGGATGCATGCATTGCTCAGCTTCCTACATCAGTCTCCTGCTGCTCACTGTAGCTGATGCACCAACTGTAGATTAGTAGCTCATAGAACCTGACTGCACGACCGGGTCATGAGTAAGACATAAAGTCCAAGATGAGGTGCAATCAAGATGTTCCCAGACTGCTCCTGCTGCAGCTACCACCCAGAGACCAAATCCTGCAGCCTCCCAGAAGGTGCATCAGGTCAGGAGGTTGCACTGCATTATGGGAAATCTGACCTTTGGTCTCCAAACCTGCAGACCTGGGGATGTAAAACCTGCAGGTGCATGCACCAACTATAGATTAGAAGCGCATAGATCCAGACTGCAAACTTCCTCTAAAGCCTCCATCCGGTCAGAGCCGGAGTCTCTTACTCTTCTTCTCTTGTTGCCGGTGTGATGTTCGTGTTAGCTGCTGTCGCATATTAATGGTTATTTCTTTATGTTTCATGTTATTGTGGATCTGTGCTTTAAACTGACAACAGCTCAAATCTAAAAGACCCTGGAAAAGTTAAAAACAGCGATTGTAGGCCGAGATAATTTATGTCGAAGCTGCTTGTTTGTCTTTTTCTTTTTTTCAAACTTCACACAATTTTACAGTTTCACATCCGTGCAAAACAAACACGAGGCGCCTGTGGCGAGCGGCTTTGATCTCAAGAGGTTTCGGAGAATCTGAGGTGAAAGTGAGTGAATCATGGCAGAGACCCGCAGCTCAGAGCAGGACGCACACTGAGGAAGCCAAATCTGAGGACGTCAAGCTCCTGCATGCTTTCATCGATTGGTTGGGATAATTAAGGCGTCGCCACTGAAGGACAGACTGAAAGAGTCATGGTCGCTTCAAGAGATGCAAACACAACAAAACCAGGAACTCAGCTGGTTGTCAGGTATTCAGGTCTAAAATCAGCTGGTTCAGGTGCCGGCTGGAGCGGGAATCTCACCTGTGCTGCATTAATGACCCAACAGTCTCCAGATCAGACAGAATTATCCTGTTTAACATTTCCTGCAGGTTCCTTGCAGCCACGAGGACTGAAGTTTTCCAAAGAACACACCAAAGAATCTGACCTTTGGTCTCCAAACCTGCAGACCTGGGGATGTAAAACCTGCAGATGTTTGGACAAAGACACAACTCAGGTGATTTTCTACATTTGTCTTGTTGTCAACATGTTGGGCCTGAATGCAGCATCAAAAGTGTCTTCTAATGAGCGTGTGTGTGTGTGTGTGTGTGTGTATCACAGCCTGATAGATGTTCTTCCTCCATTCTGTCCAAAAACTATTAAAAACACATCAAAGTCCCACAGTGTCGCACTGGCTGACATGTTCCTTCATCACCATGAAAACACACACACACACACACACACACACACACACACAGTCCTGCTGCCAAAGACACTTGCTACAACACCAAATGTGGATTCTTCCGCCACTGAAAATAGTCCCTGGCATATGCATCTTGATTCAGAATCAAACTCTGAGTCCCGTGAGTTCAAGTCTTCCAGACTAATCGAACAACGTGCTCCGCCCACCGTCTTCACCCTGCCATCATGATCAGAACGTGCTCGCTCCTTGTGGAGACACCGAGCTCAGCCCGTCTGTGTTTGGCATCGCCGTGTGTGAAACAGAAACAGTGGCAGCTTTATTTCTGAAGCGCGGCGGGGACGAGGAGCCGTTAACGAACAGCTCTGAGGTCTGAGATCTGACGGGTCTGCCTCTGAAACTTTTCCAGCAGCGTCACCTTTTGTCAGACACTTCAGGGGCGTAAATACGAGGAAGATGGCCGCCACACACGGTGACCTTTCAGAGAAGGGCTTCATTAGAGATGACGACAGGCTGGCAGCGGCGCGGCTGAGTGGTAATCACACCGAACCCTGGCGCTATATTTGGGCCACAGATAGCCAGCGTGCAGGCTGATAGGCAGACACACGGGCATGCAACGACACACACACACACGGACACACACACGCACATGGACACACACACTTGTGTAACTGTACATCTCTTCTTCTCTAATTGTCCTCTACAGTGTCGTTTCAGGGCTGTTATCTTCTGCAGGTGCAGCTGATCAGCACCTCCAGGGGGCGCTGTGTGCCTCGAGTGATGTCACCTGAGTCAGTTAAGGTTGAGACAGAAGCGAACCTGTTGGTGTTCAGCCTGAAAGCCGTGACCCTCTGCAGCTGCTGCAGGCACAGATACTCTGAGAGGTGCAGTTGCATCGTGGGTAATGTAGGCTAAAGTGCTAACAACACACGTGCAACATCAGTGGACTGCTCCTTTAAATTTAAAGCTACAGAACAAATAATTAAAATAATTAGTGGAATTATGATGATTAATACTAAACTGTGAAACTGTGAAACTGAACACTTTGACTCATCGTATTAAACACAACACAAACTCTGTCGACTCCTGATGTGAACCAAAGTCTTGGTGACACGTATTCATCGTGTTAACGAGCGTGTTTAAGAGTCATGTGACCTATGAACCTACGCTGGAGTCCGGGCGCCATTGATGTTCGCTGCAGTTGCCAGCAGGTGTCGGACAGAGTCTGTCACAGATTCCTCTTTCTCGCCTTCCCTCCTCCGCTCTGACTTCCTGCCCGTGTAATTCATGAGCGGCGGCGTGACTGAGACACTCAGGTTCCCTCTGATATCCATCAGGAGCGAATGAAGAGACGCACAATAGGAAAATGATGGCGTTTCTGACGACGCCGTTATCATTTTGGGCCACGCTATTTGGCCACGCTCCATCATGCATGTAAGACGTCTCCTCCCTCCCGCTCACACCTCGGCCTCCTCATCGCACTCACTCTCTGACAGCACGAGCTGCGCCTCAGATCTCCCCTGGCGAGCCTCCTCCTCCTGCTCTCTATCTACTTTCTTGTACTGTCTGCAGCCGTCACTCATCCCTCCATCCTATTATAACTGCTCACAAAGGGGGACGCAGGGTGAGCGGGCGGGTGTGCGTCGGAGGATGGAGATAGAGATTGAAGAGGGACTGAAGTGTCCCATTTTAAAGAGCAGGTAAAGGTGTCTCGCTGCATGGTAATAAGGTCTGGAGAGGGCGATGGCAGTTCATTACATTGTCAGAGGAAGTGTGTGTGTGTGTGTGTGTGTGTGTGTGTGTGTGTGTGTGTGTTGAAGAGAGGGAAGAAGAAGTGTGTGAAGCCATTTAGTCAGAGATGGTTTTACGATGTCATTACATGAGATTATTGTCATTTTAACTCGGAGCTGCTCGATGTTTGAGGTTTTCCCTCTGAAACTGTTCTGAAGTCAAACCTCGTCTGCGATCAGCTCAGTTTCTGCTGCAGCTCTGCACGAAGTCTGGATCTGTTTAGGTTCCTGTGGTCCGCAGCTGTGAGTCAGGCTCACATTCAGCCCCTGTAATCACACCAACGTTGCTATTACACGACTGCAGCACCGCTGATTATGTCTAATAACGATGTTTGAACATTTAACACCAATTTCTGACGACCCCTGCGGCGCGGCTCCACGTCCGTTTGTCCACCATGTTGGTTCAGGCTCAAATAGCTCAGCCAGAGACTGAACATGTCCTGCAGATGTTCCTGTTCTCCAGTGACTTTTCCTTCTTACGCAGCCATGAGCAGCAGAACCAGTGAGTCGCTGCGCAGAGCCTCTGTCAAACAGGTGAGGCTGCAGCGTGAACAGCTGCATGTGCACGATCATGAATTCAACATTTAACACCAAAAACAGGAACAGAAGCTGAATTTAACCGTCATCTCTCAGGCTCCGCCCACCTGGCTCGCTGACTGGACGCAGCTTAGCATTTGTGCTAAATAGCCAAATGCTAACGAGCTAACGTTCCAAACGGAAACGATGTAAAAAACCTGTGGAACGCCTGTATGTGTGTCCAGCATCCAGTGTAATGAAACTGGAAAACTTACATCATCTCTCTCACCGACACACACACACACACACACACACACACACGCACACACACACACCCAGCTTGTTTTCCCCACTCGCCTCTGCGACCGTGGAACAGCCTGTGCTCCAATTATCGTGTTTTCTTGGAAAATAATATATAGGAACTCGTAGCAGGAAGTTAAATTGCCAGATGTTTGTGTGAATGCATGTGTGTGTGAGAATGTAACGCGCCCCCCCCCCCCCCCCCAACACACACACACACACACACACTCACAGTGAATAAACAGGTTGCAAAGCTGCGGCACCACAACAAAAACTCCCTTTGTGTTCACCATCCTCCAGAACAGAAGCTGCCAAAGTTTTACCTGTGTGAGCGGGGTGAACCTCAAACACACACACACACTCACACACACACACTGCTGAACTGTTTCCTGTGTGTGTGTGTGTGTTCCCAGCAGCTCCAGTGGAGCCTGATGACAGGAACTGTTTCAGTAACTGGGCACCGACTGGCACCACAGCGTCCCTGTTTCTCTGCTGGAGGAGCTCCCCGCAGCGCCGCCATTACTCGCTCCACTTACATGTAAACGGCACAGGCGGGGACGCTGCAAGGCATTCTGGGACTTGAAGGAAGTCAGGGATGTCTCTTTTAGACAGTGCATGAAGTGGAGGGAAACGGTTTAAAGACTGAACACTGAAGCTGCCCCCAGTTCACCTGCTCATTCTGTGATTCTCTGGGACGCGTTAGACAAGTTAACACTCAAAGCTTCAATGATCATCGTTCACAGCCACTCGATGTCGCAGCACGGACAAAACCAGAACATTCATACATCGTGCATGTGCATAACCTTCTTATTTGAACCTAATCCTGAACAAATCAGCCTGTGTCTGGCGCCAAAACCTGATTAAACTGCTAAATTTATGATGTCAGCCACATGTTAGAAAGGCTTTCTGGCAGAAAAGCTCTTATAAAAACATTCAATTAGATGTTTTGTGTCTTTCTGAGACATGCAAGTCACAAAACATCATTTATTTTAGATACTAACTCCCAGATAAAGTCAGGTAATGGTTTTCGGCGTTTGGAGTGAGCTCTCCTGCAGCCTGAAGCCGGGATGCATGTGCATGAATAAAACACACTGCACTGAACTCGCTGCATTGAAATGGAGTGAGACTCAAAGTGGCTCCACTTGAATCCAAAACATCCAGCGAGCAGCAGACCAACTCCTCTGAGTCCAATCACAACCTTAAAGCCACTTTGGCATTCATCAGGCTCGATTTATTCATAGGAGCGCGGCGGCGGCGGCGGCGGTGGCGGCGGCGGCGGCTGCAGCGTGGAGCGAGACAGATAGAAGTGGCGGCTGCGAGGGTCATTACCAAACATCTCAGACAGACATCGCAGGGATCGTTGTAGTTATTGATCGGTCTCCAGAAGCCTCGGCGAAGCCCAGGCCTCGCCATCCAAACTTGGCTTCAATTGGCCGGCGGGCGTCTGAGGTCCGACTGGCATCTAGTTTGCATACAGAGTGAGGGAGTGTGGTGCATAATGACCGGGAGCAAACACACACAGACTCATACAGACGGCCAGCGCTGTCGACCTCAATTATAATATGCAGATGGGGACGACGCACAGGACGACAGGCAGACGGAGGACGAGGAGGGAACCAGGGACAGGAGGCGGGTGGAGGAGCTGGGAGGAGGAGGGACACGACAGACAGAGGGAGTGAGTTGCTGCAGCGGGTGAAGAGACACAGGCGGTGGTGGAAGTTTTAAAGCTTTAAAGCTGAAGAAAAGCTGCAGGAACCGCTCAGAAACAACACAGAGTGTGTGAATCACAGTCTGGGCCTCACACCTGAAATGAACTCTGCACCCGGGCACGTCATCAGGACGACGAACCACCCGACCTGTGGGTGAAACCTGCAGGAGGCGGCAAATCAGCCCCAGAGTCCGCGTGTCGTCTTCTGTTCAATCACAGAAAACTTTATGAGCTGCGTCTCAGTTTTTATCCTCTGCTGTGAATCCTGCAGCGGTGAAACATCAAGTTTCTTCTTTCTTTGCATTAAAGGACAGAGTCAGCTCTGTGCTGCAGCACTGACCTGCAGGCTCCGCCGTGGCTTTGTTAAACTATTTGACTCGTTAGCAGCAGATCGTCCGACACAGCGCTGCTCGCTGTGTTTCAGCCTCCCCTCACCTGTTTTCACCTTTCAGCACCTTCAATGCACAGAAGACACAGAGTCACCAATTGGCGGCGAGTCTCCTTCAGCGTGTTCACATCACACAGTTTGTTTCCACCTGTGTGAGCAACGTTCAATAGGAACTGAAGTGAGCATCTGTTTCAGGCGACCACAGCGAGAGGCTGCACTGTGCATGAAAGCGTCGATGTCAGAGTCGTCGCTGTGAATTAACCAAAGGTTTGAAGAAGAAGAGATCCTCAGGTTGGAATTTGAGAGGAAGTGGAGATGAGGAGGTCTGCGTGAGCGTGGAGCATGACATATAACACGCTACATGCAAAACTCTCCAGAGCAAAGAACAGAGTGTCCTCGCTCGGTGGCCTCGGCAGAGCACTGATGGATTTTTAAGTGTTTAAGTGTGTGTGTGTGTGTGTTTGTGTGTGTGTGTTCTCCACCGCTGGGCCTTGTACATTTACACTGAAGAGCCATTTGCTCCCAAGGCCTCGTGGGAGAGATGTTCATGTGTTCATGGCAAACACACGACGCACAAAGCTCGCATCCCGTCCTTCACAGCATTGAATGTATTGGTCGTGTGTGTGTGTGTGTGTGTGTGTGTGTGTGTGTGTGTGTCTGTCTGTCTGTAGGTGTGTGTGTGTGTGTGGCCTGCATATTTATGCTGAGACCTGTTTGCATTTGCAGATGCCTCAGGCAGGATTCAATACATGACACACACACACACACACACACACACACTGCCCGCCTGTCTGTGTGCGTCTCTCTCATTGTGTGACACGCATACAAACACACACCTGTTGAATTAAGCAGGACACTAAGATGCGAGCTGCTGCACCGTCAGTCACCGGGAAGACAAAGACATCAAAGGTTGTGCAGAGCGCCGCCCGGCGAGGACTCGCCTCCGAGCCTCGTCACGTTCAGGACGGTTTCACTGTGACTGCCGGCGTGAGGCTTCAGGAACAGGGAGGCGTATCTCTCTCCGCTCAAACGCCGCAGAGCCTCCAGTGAGCCTCCATTACTGCGCCGTGGTTGCTAGGCAATCTGTGATGCAACTGCAAGGACTCCAGGCTGATTTGTATGCACGTCCATGTTTGACTGGTTTAATTTCTGCCGTTCTGCTGACGCTGTCCTCTCCTTTCTTTGCTTTAATCATTTTAATCATGGTCTCTCTCTCCTCCATTTTCCTTTGGTGTGTGTGTGTGTGTGTGTGTGTGTGTGTTCTCCATTAAGGGGCCTGGATGGCTGATTAGCTCACAGACACAATATGGCCAGAGACAGAATGGGCCATTGATTCTCCCAGCAGAGCCAAAATGGCTGCTCTGCTACAACTCGACACCATCTGAGTGGCTGCATTTCCCCCGGCGTGCGAGTGTGTGTGTGTGTGTGTGTGTGTGTGTGTGTGTGTGATGGTGTGTGAAGTGTTATGGAGGAAACACAGTTGTGTTTTGTGTTTGTTTACAAACAAACATCATGTTGCCGTCCTCTGAGCCGTTCACACTGTATCCGGATACTTTGTTCAGATCTCGTGTTAACATGTCCTCCTGCAGAGATGCAATCAGCCCCAGACTCCCTTTAAAAAACCCACATTTTAAAGAGATGCTGCATTCGAGGACACTTTCTAAACTCAGTGAAACTCTGTCTGCAACAAATTCTTCATTATTTGTCTCCTCTCATAAATTCAGCTGATGTAAAACATGAAATGTAGTTATTTTGTTTGTTATTTCTCACTGAATATCACTTTATTAAAGCAGAGACTCATCTTCAGTGCTCTGCAGAGAACTGCTGAGTGACATTTCATGATTCATAGACCAGAAAAACACTGTTTGGATATCAGAATGATGAGAACATGTGCGCTGATGTGCTATTTATGTGTGACTGGTGATAAATATGATGACTCAGTTCAGTTTCAGACTCTTTTCATGGTTTGTTTCGCTGGTGGTCAAGGACTTTAACTCACGATGATGCCAGTCCAAAGCGAAATGCCGAGCAGCAGCAGGAGTCCGGTGTCAGCAGCCGCGGCTCATCAGGATGCAGAACATGCTGTCGGATCGTGTCAGCTCAGCCAAAACAGGCAACAAAAGGCCACCGGGAGATAAAAGCCTCTTTCCCTTCTCTTCAGCACTTTCAATAGTTCATTTATTCCAGAGAAAAAGGACCGACTGACCACTGCTGCAGCGCCCAAACTCCAGGGAGGAGACAATTAACCAGCCGATCAGTTTATTTCACCTTCAGGTCAAAATCTGGTCCTGGAAAACAAAACAGAGAGCGAGCGGGCGGGGCCGACCAGCGCAGACCGCAGGAAACGGTCCCAGACAAGAGGCACGGATGAATAAATCACAGGCGAACAAGGCGAACATGAATAAAATCCAAGGTTTAAAGAATTAATCTTTGATTCCAGCGCAGCTTAAATCCTTCATAAGCTGCTAATGAAACCGTTCTCCACAGCGGAGCAGACGGACGAGCAGCAACAGGAGCATTTTGGTTTTTGCAACAGGCTGCAGGCTCAGCTGCAGTATGTGCACCAACAAACTCACCGTAGATCACTTCACTCAGAGTCTCAGCTGCAGCGACGTGCTGATGAAAAATAACTTGAATTAAACACAAACAGAGATAAAAGCTGTTTGTAACGTGTTGTTAACATGTCGGGCGCCTTCAGAGCCGCAGCACAGCAGCACAACGACACTCTGATTCCCCGGAGTACGACCAGATGATCTGGGTAAAGCCCAGTCAGTGTGTTTTCAATATGAACTAAGACAAAGGTCAAAGTTGCCATGTTGATGTTGAACATGCAACAAATCATTTCACCTTAAAAGCTGCAGTGAGCTGCGTGTGGAGCTTGTTTCTGATGCATTTACAGAGAAACAGGCTGCAGCTGTTTGCATTGTCATATTCACTGAAGAACGTATTGATGTGACTGTGGTGCAGCTTCCTGTGGTACGTGGTGTGCAGGTCAGGACACGACGGCGCTGATTTTAAATGGTATTTGATGGATATTCTGCTTCCTGTCGGCCATATTGTGAGTTTAGTAAAAGTTCAGCCACAGTCAGTGTAGTGCAGCACTGCACGTCTGCTGTTGGCGGCGTTGCCGTGGTAACACCTATTATAAAGCCACTGATTCGTTCTCTGACGTTAGCTTTGCCTGAACATCGCCGAGCACGTGAACGAAGAAAGTTTGAGAGAACGAGCAGAGACGCTGGAAGAGACGCTGGAAGAGCAGAGACGCTGGAAGAGATGCTGGAAGAGCAGAGACGCTGGAAGAGACGCTGGAAGAGCAGAGACGCTGGAAGAGATGCTGGAAGAGCAGAGACGCTGGAAGAGCAGAGACGCTGGAAGAGCAGAGACGCTGGAAGAGACGCTGGAAGAGCAGAGACGCTGGAAGGGCAGAGACGCTGGAAGAGACGCTGGAAGAGACGCTGGAAGAGCAGAGACGCTGGAAGAGCAGAGACGCTGGAAGAGCAGAGACGCTGGAAGAGCAGAGACGCTGGAAGAGATGCTGGAAGAGATGCTGGAAGAGACGCTGGAAGAGCAGAGACGTTGGAAGAGCAGAGACGCTGGAAGAGCAGAGACGCTGGAAGAGACGCTGGAAGAGCAGAGCAGACAAAGAGACGAAGCCCAGAGCTCTGAACAGGAAGCAGAGGAAACGTGATTAAAGCCTGTATTTCCCATCACTTACTTCTCCATTAGGGAGATTAATGAGGGCGGCGCCAGCCGGGGACGCCGGCCACACCGTGAAAAATGACGCTATTACCTGTTTGGGATGGAAAAGAGTGTGTGTGTGTGCTTGTGTGTGTGTGTTTTAGTAACTCCTCACGGTGCACCACTCACTGCTGCAGGAAAACATGTTTGTGTGTGTGTGTGTGTGTGTGTGTGTGTGTGTGTGTGTGTGTTCACGTCTGTGTGAGGTGTAGTCGTGTGTGGGCGGGGGGGCGGGGGCGAGGACGTCAATCAACCCGTCGCCTGTTTGACAGATGTTTTAAATGCAAACTTCCTGTTGCAGAAGTCAACACACACATCAGTGTGACAGGCTGCTGAGGAGCCTGCAGGTAGGTGTGTGTGTGTGTGTGTGTGTGTGTGTGCGATGATAACAGCCGGTAACACGACTCTCTGCTCGGTTATTAATAAAGACTCCATGAACGCAGACTCTGAGGTCATTTGCTCCTTATTGTTTCTGGGACTGGGGAAGAGAAATTTGGAAGAGTTTATATTTAAATGGATTTAAAATGATCATTTTAATACGTTTAAGGACTAAATCTGTAAAAAAAATACATAAAATAGAAACTATTTTATTAATATTTCTACTCTGGTGCTAAAGTCCTGGCTTTGAAGCTGCGTTAGGGACCACTTTCCACTCATATATATTTTAGAAATGGCAGATATTAAAGATATGAAGATTAAAATGATGAAGTGGTAGCATGCACACTGACACCGTGCAGAAGGACAAAATCCCCACTGATGAAAACGTTCTGCAGATTGTTCGTGGCTGCACTCTGTTTGTTAGCGCCTGCTGCTACGTTTGTTGGCTAACAGCGAGGGCGGACGGTGCAGGGGTCAGGGTCCGGTTACAGGAGTGTTAAAGCAGAACACACTCCGTCTCCGTGTGTTTCAGCGAACGCTCCACCTCTTCAGTCACGGCTGCAGAGATTGTGATGATCGTTGTAAATCACCATTACTGTGTGTGTTTAACCTCTAAGAAGAGCCTCTGATGAAACGACGGCAGCTTGAACGATGATGAGTCATTTCATAAAAATGATTTTAACTAAAATAAAGGTTTTTGATTTTAAACTCTAAATTAAATAATTAACTGTCTGCACATGGTTTGAGCTAAATGCTAACATTAGCATGCTAACAGGAACACACTGATGCTAATGTCTACCATGTGCACAATTCAATTTAGCGTGTTAGCATGTTAGCAAAAACCACACGTCTGTACTGCAACAACATATAAATGTCAGCCTGACGACGGCGCCGTGCTGCACTGCAGGAGCGAGTTACTGCATTTGATGCAACGGGGAACGACTAACCAGCTTCACCATATACTGTGGTGTTATATCAGGCACGTTCACTATATATGTGTGTGTGTGTGTGTGTGTGTATATATATATATATAAAAATCAGGTTATTATTAAAATCTGTTTATTATAATATGAGCAACAGGATGCAACGACACACGGTAGTCCAGACTACAGAAATGAATAATTAATTAAATTAACTAATTAATAATTAGCCCGTCACCGGCAGATCAGTCTGACAGGGTTTATGTCCGCTGTCTGCTGTAAACACGCAGCAGTGATGAGTTTAAGTGTCATCAGAGCTGGTTAGCCACGCAGCGTGCTACAGCAGCTCAGAGCGCGTCCACGGTGTTTGTGTAGTTACCGTCTCTGGCAGAAGGAGGCGCCAGACGTCCTGAGGTGCAGCTTCAAATGAAAAGGCTTCTTCCTCGCCTCCTTCCTTCTCACTTCACTGTCTCGTGTTTTCTAGTTTTCTGTGTCGCCGCTGCATCAGTTTCCTTCAGCGTGCAGCGAGCGCCTGCTCTCAGCTCTGCAGCTGCGACAGTCTGATGGTTTATCTGAAAGAGTCCGCTGAACGAGGTGCGTTCACGAGCAAAACTGTCGTGTCCTGTTGTGCAAATATTAGGACGGCAGAGGTTTAAAAAGAGTTTTCCTGATATTCACATGTTATCTTTCATCTTCTGAATCATGGTTTTGAATCATAGTGTCGCTCTGATGCAGAGTGAATGTTCATTTAGCTTGAAGACAAAGAGACGACAGGCCTGAGCTACTCTCCCTTAAACACATGTGCTGTAAACTCCATATTCACTCACATACTTAGGAAAGGCATGACCGGGCTGCCGATGTGTTCATGACCTTGTGTTCTCTGAATCGCTGAGGAGGGAGCAGAGGGTCGTGTTCCGCGGCTCAGCTCATTATCTGAGCGAGATGTTGGGCTGATGAATGAATGGAGAGGTGGGCTTTTAAAAACAAGCCTGCATTCAGGCTGCAGCCCCGTGCACAGAGGCAGCGGCGGCAGTGTCCTCTTTCTCCGAGGATGAATGAAACACGCTTTATCCCGCGTGAAAAGGCCGAAATGGTGAACGCGTTCTGAAAATAGACTGAAAAACATGTTCTTGTTATTGAAATTAACAAAGAGGGGGAAAAAGTCCTGCCAGGGACGGAGACGAATCGACCGCACGGAGGAACAAACACACATCCACACAGGCCAGGATGTCGAAAACATGCTGGGAGCAGAGAGTCGAGGAAATGGGAGAGGAGAAGAAAACACGGAGCTCCACTCTCAAAAGAAAATTGAGGGCTGATCATCTGGAGGACGGAGATGAAGGAACGGAAGATCAGACATAAAAACATGAAATGATGCTTCCTGGAATCAAAGCTCCACGCTGACAAATGAATATCATACCTGCTTTAATTCAACAGCATCTGATGTTTGCAGATGAAGATTAAAAACATGCAAATAATGTGATAATTATCAATAACGTGCACATGAATCTGACATTTAACGCGTTCAGCCGCTGCTGCTGGCTGCAAAGAGCAGGTGTCCACATACTTTCGGCCACAAACCCCCTTTATCTCTGATTAACATGTTCCCACAGCTGCCAGCAATGCAGTTTCACCTGGAATAATAATAAATATTCCAGGCTTTTCCCTGACTTTCCAGGCCTGGGCAGGAACCCGCAACAGATAATGCTGACAAATCTCCTCTGTGCACGTCAAGCGTGTAACATGCGCCGCCAATAAAAGCGACACATGTTGGTTTGATTGAGGACGCTCAAGGTGAGACTGCAGCGGCCTAATTCGCTTAATGACATGCGTGATTCACACGTGCACTTCACATGTTTTTCACACAGCGAGATGAACTCAGTGAGGTGAGAGCGGCTGCAAATTAAAAAGAAGAAGCTGAAATCCAATAAAAAGTGAGGAGAGTGAAGGAGGCGGCGCTCCCAGCGGCCGCCGCCGTCTGACAGCTCTTATTATGGACGACGGTGCTGAGGGGCGGCCGAGTTTTCAGGGGAAATCAGAGCAAATCGCAGGATTTGGAGACGTGGTTGCGTCAGGCAGTCGCTGTGGTTAAGCAGACGTTCGGCTGCCGACGTCTCCTCAGCTTCTCTGAGCCCAGAGACAAAACCGTCAAACCGAACATTGACTGACTGATCTGATCCCAGAACAGGAAGGAGAGAAACAAGACAAACACACGAACCGATCTCTGATCTCAGGTGCACCACGGATACTTCTGTCTGCACGCTTCTGTCTGACTGAGCCAGAGGTTCAACACACCAGTCCTGAGCTTTTCATTATTATAAACAGCACAAACATGAGGAGCAGTTAAAAACTTCAGATTCCTGCTGTCCCTGAACGCAGCACGACCCTGTAACTCACCAAAACCAGCCTCAGTGAATGAATGAGGCTGTGAAACCAGAGTCCAGGGTTCAGGTCGGGACCCGTCTCCTGGTTTAGGCGGCTGAGCACTTTGGTTCCTGGTTTCATTGAAATGTTAATAAAACTGTTTTATTGCTTTATTAAAACAGGTGAGTGCGTTTGTTGCAGCCCGGCCCGTGGAGCGTTTGAAGATGGGATGAGACGGAGAGGAGGAGCGGGTCTGATTGCCAGTCAGCAGTGCAGCAGCCATCTGGCTGATGGGTAAACAAAAGCAATGATAAGAGTCCTGCTAACGTCGCTAATGACACCGGGATGCTCAGCACGCCGTCGTGTGTGTGTTTGTGTTTCATCGTGTGAGATTAAACTCGGGTAATAAAGTGAAACGCAGAAAAAGAAAAGAGGGATTCAAAGTGTGAAACTGTGACCAGAGGGGTCAGCAGCCGGGTGTTCATCCAGGGTGGGAACAACAACAAGACACTGGAAACACAGCAAACATGGCGACCTGGAAACATTCAGGTATCAGGTAAACGACATCCAACCAATGAAAACTGACGTAGATCACGATCAAACACGATCAAACACGATCAAAGACGATCAAACACGATCAAACGTTTCAGTTTCAGCTGAAGGTCTTATACATGATCTCGCTGCATCCTCTTCTTCTATGGTGGTAAAGTGGCACAACACACCTTCAGTGGACTGTTTCGTCTTGGCACAGTTCAAGAAGTGGCCGCCATGTTGCGTCGATTCCCCGCGACTTTCTTTGCTCTGATTGGTTGAAGCTCTGTTGAGTCCAGAGGTTTGTTTCCCAGAAGCTTTGATTCCTGGGAAACTGTGCTTATGTTTGTTGTGGCCATTATCCGAGAGCAGGCTTGTGTTCGTGTAAAGGTGTGTGAGTGTTGTGGTGAACACCTGCAGCACAAACATCTGCATGGCTGATGCACACACACACACACACACACACACACACACACACACACACACACACACACACACACACTCTTCTGGCTTCGTTCCTCCAGCGTCACCATGTAATATAGATTTGAGGGACACCCGGTCGGTCGGTGATGGGCCGAGCAGAGCCGCGCTGACTGTCTTCGCTCCCCGCTGTGATCCCTGCAGGCTGAGTCTGAAGTCGAGTCAAACCAGGGCAACGTGTCAGACGGTCCAATCCGCTGCGTCCTCGCTCCTCAGCTCCTTCTTCATCTCTCCACAGAAGAAGAGACGAGGCTCATGAATCACTCTGCTCCGGTTACCCCGGCTTAACTCCCAGCACCGAGGGACGCTGAGAGACAAACAGTCTGGTCTTCCATCAAACCTTCCTGCAGCTCTCCCAGCGTACTCGAATGCAACACGAGCATGCACAGATCCCGTCCGCTCACAGACTAACGACGTTTTCCTCCTTCATCTCCGCTCGTTGCTCGATTGTGATGAGAGCTGCTGCGCAAAACAGGGACGGGTTTGAACAGAACGCAGTGAACCTCTTCACGCCGATCACCGCCACCATGTGAAGAGCTGAGCTATGCTTAAACCTCGACTGCGGGAGTCTACACAAGCAACAGATGCAAACATGCATTATAGAGCCGACGCTGGTTTTCATGCTGGGGTCCTTCTGAATAGGTGTGTTATCATGTGATCGGTGCATCACTGCGAAGCTGCAGACTCTGAGGAAGATGATGAAAGCTGTTTCCAGAAGCTGAAGAGGCAGCAGCTGCTGACAGCAAACTTCTCCTCAACTCTGGATTCCAGCTTTTAAAACCACAGAAGACAAGGTCAGACGCAGCTGCAGAGGGAGGAGGACGTATAGAAAGAGAAACACTGATGTATGGATACATGAAAACAAGTCTGCAACCATCAGCGTAAACACAGAGCTGCACATCCACGAGCTCCTGGCTCCCGTCAGCCGTGTCCCCCCAGTACGGGCGCTCCCAGGTGGGGTTAGAGGCAAGGCCACGCCAGCCTGCATCTGGACAAACAGGCAGCGTGGCTGTGTTTACAGTCGTGGCTAAAACGGACACGATTCACATTTTATCTCCACACGCGGCGTCGACCTAACGTCACGGCTGCTCGGCCCAAAGTCTGATGTGCTGCTGCAGAAATAATGAAACCTGCTCGACCCAGGTCCAGTCAGACCAGGCTGGGGCCAGGTGAAGGCAACACGGGTTTACTGACCCACAAAAGGAGAAGCAGCACAACACCCAGTTTCCCAGGAACCAAAGCTTCTGTTATGCAGAAAAGGAAACAGCAGTCTGACCCGTGGTGAGTGTTACACCAGAGTCAGAGCGTTTGTTCCTGAGGAGAAATGCACGTGACTACAAACAAAACAAAACACTCTGTAACAACGCAAAGACTGAAACCAGGGCCGACTCAGATCAGTGTCGAGTTTAGCTTGTTTGCGCAGAGGAGCTGCAGATTGTTGCAGTGATCGGAGACAACAGGATGTGCACATTAATCTGACAGCGTTCAGTTAAACGTGCAGACAGTTGCTGCTCGGCTGCAGCCGCCGGAGGAGCGCACCACGTCAGACGTCAGACGGTGAAATGCAAAATGCAACAGCAACTAAAATCACTGAAGATTAAGCCCTAAAAAGAGTGTGTCCTCTCCTCTCCTGTGTGTGTGTGTGTGTGTGTGTGTGTGTGTGTGTGTGTGTGTGCGCGGTCGTGGTGTCCATGATTTTGCAGGTGAACGTGGCTCTGAGCCGCCGGCTGCAGTTAGAGACCCTCAGAGCGACCGCTGAGGGGATTTAAAGGAAAAGCAGAGAGGACAGCGTGTTGCCGTCTGCATGCAGAGACACGTACATATCCAGACCACACACACACACACGCACACACGCGCACACACGCACACCTGGTCTGAGTTTACACACAAACGTGCATGAATGGAGAAACTGCACAGAAAGGTCAAAGATCATCACGGCAAAGAATCACAGTGTGGAAAATAACAGCCCAGAGCCATGAACACACACACACACACACACACACACACACACACACACACACACACACACAGCAGCCCTATCCAGGCCAAAAGGTTGCTCCTGCCTCGTTTTAGAAATAATCGCTTTGACTCTGGAGTCAAACGAGTCGCTGCCTGTCAGCGGTGCAGCAGCAGCAACATGTTGTTCACGCAGGTGATGAGTAAACAGGTACGTGCACACGACGGCAGGAAAACACACTTTTCTACACAGAGTCTGGATCCTTTCCTCAGAGCCACACGTCACGCGGGCGCGGTTTGACGCATGTTGCGTGTTGTATAGATCCTGGTTTGGGTGTGTGCAACGAGTGCAGATGAGTCATGTAATGGAGCTTCCTGACTAAAAGTAATGCACAGTGAAATACAAAGCTCCGTCCTCATCCGGCTCTGCACCCTGGTTCCACTCATACGTGAACCCTGAGAAGCCGAGCTGCCCGGCCAATCCACATTGTTGTTTGACTGTAAGTGTTCTGCTCCAGGAGACTCATTTGCCAGACAGCACACGCATGTTCTCGGAGAAAATAGCCGTGCAACTACGTGTTCAAATGAGGACTCTGACTCCGGATGATGGCTGATTTCCAGGGAAATTGGGGAGGGCGACGGGCAGCGGGCAGTTTCCCAGCATTCTCGATTAATTTGAGCCAGAGATGCTCAGAAACCTCAGCGTTCCTCCTCTGAAGACAGGCGTGGTGCCTGACCGGGGGTCGTCTCTGCAGGAGACAAGAGCCTCATTTACATCTGCACCCAGAGGCTGGAGATGTTCTCCTGAAGGTGTTCAGAGCTGTTTTACTGCAGCAGAGCGATGACACATGGAGAGCAGGCTCCAGACATCTTCCCTGCACCTCCCTGTGCTCCTGCCTCTCCTGCTTCACACCCATCTGGACCTCCACACTTCCTCACACTGACGAATCTCCATCTTTTCACATTTCCTCCAATGTTTCACTGTTCCTGTGCAAGCGGTGCCGCCTGTCCTGAGAGCACGCAGAGCCTGTCGAAGGCCTCACCGCTGCCTGTGCTTTACATTTCCTGTGGAGCGGGACACCAGGGCCGCGCTGTGCAGCGTCATTCAGTGCCTCTCTGCGTTGGACCGACAGATTATAGATTAATAATCAAATGTTTTGTGTTTCTGTTGACGAGCGGCGGGGGTTTTAAGGTGGAATTAATCAGATTAATGACAGAGAAGGTGTTTGCACATGTAAATGCATTGTTATTGATTTGTTATTATATCCCCATGCACAGATAACGACTGCTGCTGTTTCACACAATGCTCATTTTGTCCTTTTTTCCTTTATTCTCTCCACTTTCTCACTTTATATTAATATTATTATTATTAAATCACAGTTAATGTTCCATATAAAGCACCTTTTTTCTTTTAAATGTGCTGCTGAAATGAATCAGACAGCTCCCCCTGCAGACACTGGAGGAGTGCCTGGAAACTCCTGGAAACAGCCTGTACTTCAGCTTCCTGCTGAAATCGGTCTTTTGTTTGAGGAGTGCTGCCCCGGGCGGCGTCTGACAGGCTGCAGGATGGAGCGAGTCCCCTGTTTGTTCTGCCTTTAAACGACTGCGGCTTTTATTAAAAGCGTTTGAGCTGAGCGTGGCGTCGGAAGATAAACGTCCTCAATAATTTGCTGTTTATTAAAGCGGGAGCAGAAACTCGGAGCTCCTCCTGTTCCACGTCCTGCTGCTGTCGGGAATCAGAGTAATTCCTCCGCTCAGTCGCTCGAACATCAGCCTCGTCTTTATCGCTCTGCATATTCTGCCTTCGCTCTCCTGCTCTCGACCTCTGTGCCTCAGAAGCTTCATATCCCACCACCGCTCCTCCTCTTCCTCGCTCTCTCTCTCCTGACTTCCTCTCTCTGACACGTCGACCCTCCCGTATCGTGTCTTTATCTCCCGCCTCTCCTTTCTCCAGGCTCCACAGCTTCTATTCCTGCGCCTCCCTCCTTCCTCTGGAAACCAGCTTCTTCTCCTTCCTCCTACAGACTCACGTCTCCCTCTGACCTCTTCATCATGCTTCGTTTCCCTCATTTCGTCAGTTTTAAACAGTCTGTTAGCGCCACGTTAGCATCCTGTTAGCACGTCTCAGCGCCCAGGATTCTATTTTAAATCTATAAATTGTAATATTTTGGTGTTTATGGGACTCGTTGCGTGACTGAAACTCACGTCAGCAGCTCTGTCATTTGCTGGTTTTCAGAATTATTAACGCGCCTACATGATGATCATAACCTCTGTCCGTCCTGTACCAACATGGCGGCTGCGTGCAGCGCTTCATCTCTGTATCTCTCCATCGCCCACCCTCCTCTCTCTCTCTCTCAACACAAGCCCTCCCGTGTCACGTCTGCACCTCTGTCTCTGCGCTGTTGTTTGTGCTGAGGGCTACAGAGGCAGAGGCGTGCAGGGGGAGTGGGTCGGCGGGCAGTTGAATAAGCCGGCCGCGGGGCAGATAAACACAGTTGTAGTCCGAGAAGAGGGAGCGAGGCGTCGGTACGGCCCGCGGCCCTCAGAGAGGCTGAGCAAGGGGAGCGGCAGAGCAAAGCTGTGCTGCTTTTTAATGTGGCACAGTTTCTTAGTTTTACTGTTTTCACTGCTCCGCTTCACAAAAATCACCTCGGACTTCAGTCTGAGGTGCATGTGCAGCTCCGGCAGAGCAGAGAGCGGAGGACAGACCGGCTGAAGCTGAGAGCCTTCGCTGACCACAGTCTGAGAGGTCAAGGACCCACCAACAAAGAGCCGAAACGTGTTCGTCCATCGGCCGCTCATCTCTGCAGAGCCAAGAATACCTTGGTTCAGTGATGAGAAGCAGCTGCTCACTGTAGCTTCGACTCTCAGACTCACTCACTTCCTGTCCAACAGAAGAGCTCTGACTCCTCTTCCTGCCCGGTGATGACCCCTTAACCCGCATTGCTCCTGAGGCTTTGGTACTGCACCTGATCTGGACTTGGCTCCTCCCCCTTCTGCCTCTATCTCTTTCATACAGTTTCCAGTGTTTCCACAAACTGTCACGTCTTTAGTGTAAAAACTGACCTGAGACCTGAGGAACAGGAAACCTCCCAGCCCGAGCCAGATTCAGGACGTTTGGGACGAGCCTCCTTTATAATCTCCGCAGTCTTCAGACGCCAGCACCTTTAAACTAAAACATCCTCCATGAAGAGCAGGAGGACGACAAACAGAGCCGGGCACACGGGGGGACGCCTCAGCAGCGAGGAGCAGACTCACAACAAGTGGCTCGTTCCCGCGGCAACTAAAACGCCTTTAATTACATTAACGGCCCTGATGGGCTTCCTGCAGCCCTGGCACGAGGCGAGGCTGCTTCTGTTTAATTGAGCCAGAAAAGATCAATCAGCACCCAACCACGTCTCACACACACACACACACAGCTCAGAGGTGTGCTGCTCATCAGGGAGGGTTGCCTCAGGGTGGCGTCGCTGTGGCGTCCTCTGTTCAAACAGCTGTAACTCAGCGCTCAGGAGTTCATCTGTGTGTGTGAGACGTGTGGATGCGCCCGAGCTGCATGCCGATGAGGCGGGAGGTCGGTCGGTAACGTCACACGTCAACATGACAAACAGCAAAAGCCGGCGTGGGTCACGAGTCCTCTGATCGGTTCCTCTGTGTCAGTGCAGCTGCACACGGTGACCGCGCAGCAGAAACACAGGCTGTAGCATGTTAGCGTCTGTTAGCCTGAGCAGGGACACATCAACCAGACTCTCTGCACGTTAACAGATCATTCAATAAACTAAATCTGAGTGTCTGATCGACTGCAGCGCTTCCTGTGTCATGAGCTGCTGTCCTGCTTCTGGCTGGAGACTGAACCCAAACACAGAGGATAACTACAGTAGCACGGTTTCGTCGGCGTTTGCCTATCGAGGACAAATCAATTCTGAATAAAAACTGATTTTTTTATTAACAGGAAAAAGTTTTCTGAGTCAAATTTGAGCAAAAATCAACACAGAGTCTGGAAAAAAGGTGAAATGCTTCCTGAGCTGGTGTCGAAGCCGCCGTCAGTCCAACGTGAGACGAAGTTAATCCGCAAACAGGTTCGTTCTCTCATTAAAAAAGCAAAACATGAGCAATAAGTGACATTAATACGTAAAGAGGATCAACAGATGAGTTGAGGCTGTTGCAGGTAGTGAATGTTAACTGGTGAGTGATGGTCCGCAGGGAGCAGCTCTGACAGCAGCGGCGAGGAAGCACCTGCAGCGCCTCGTTGCAGAGTGCTGACACGGCTCCTAAATAAAGATGTAATGAATTACATTTCCACAAACAGAAACCCCGGGGCGAGCGCGTACCGCCGCGCAGGAGCCCTGTGATTCAGCCCCGCTTCTGTCAGCGGCGCCTCGCAGCAACGCCGAGACCCCCACGCCCACGCACATCACCCGCTCCGTGTTTACGGTGGGAAGGAGGCGCCACAGCGTGGAGGTACCCGCTGACCATCCACAGAGAGCTCCGCCCTCAGCCTCCAACTCCAGCTTTATAAAGGTCTCAGGGTCAGGCGGATCAGGTCTTAGAGAGGGACCGGGTGCGGGTCTGCAGCGGCGGGAGCAAAGCGGCTTAAACTCGAGGCTCAGGGTTTATCAGCTGGAACCAGGATCCAGTGTTTACACCGGCAAATATGTAAAGAGCACGATAAAGAATAAACAGAATAAACTGTAAAGTGATGCCAGAGTGCATGTAAACACACTCTGATATTGTTTTCCAAAATCCGTTTACACCATCACACACACACACACACACACACACACACACACACACACAGTGAGGAAGTTAGAGGTTGTGGTCGTGCGTCCGCCCTCAGTGTTATCAGCTCTATGGTAAACATTTGTCATTCAGCTCACACTGCTGCAGCTCAGCCCATCACTGTCAGTGTGTGTGTGTGTGTGTGTGTGTGTGTGTGTGTGTGTGTGTATGCTGCATACATAAATCCTGTGTGTGTGTGTGTGTGTGTCTGATCTCTCCGAGCAGGAAGCTGATCACATGGCCGCTCCAATGTCACTCTGTGTTTATTGGAGGTAAAACTCTTAACTCATACTCAGAGACAGCAACATAAAGCTGCCTGTGTGTGTGTGTGTGTGTGTGTGTGTGTGTGTGTGTGTGTGTGTGTGTGTCAGGTGTTAGTGATGTTGTAGTAATCACCAAGGACAGGACGGAGGGGGCGGGAGGGTGGAGACGTTCGGACGCCACATGCTTCCTGTAATCATCGATAAATCAGCCAATCAGGTGTTGATGACAGTCAACAGCCACTCTAATCTCTACAACCAGGCTGTGCGGGATCAGCGAATCAGGGTTTCGGTATCGAGAACATCCTGGTTTCTGACCAATCAGCTGAGAGCGGGCTAAGGTTGCATGCAGTGAGAGAGCGTTGAGCAAAGTGCATTCTGGGAACTCACCAGCTGTAGTCTGATGATGATTATTAGCATTCTTTAAAGCTTTAGCTGCATCCATGTGCAATTTAACATGTAATCATTGTCTCCAGAGGATAAACTGCACCATGAGTTAAATCCAACACATTTAACGAAGCTGAGCGGCGAGTGACAAACACTGCAGAGGCTAATTTAGAAAAACAGTGACTACGTCATGAAAGAAGCATAAAGATGTTTAAATTGTGTTTTCTGTGCATTTTAATGAGCGACATGTTCTCAGACATGTTTGTGAGGCAGGAATGCTCCATCCATGAGCCGCTGATAAAAGATGGAGGCAGCATTGTGAAATAAAGCGAGTCTCACAGTGATTCAGCGCCAGACTGCATTCCCCGTCAGCAGCAGAGGGACGAATCAGCCTCGCTCCGGGGTCACAGCTCTGTGTTTTTAAGGAAACCCACCAAAAGTCTGTCTTGTTACCGAGCTGCCCGCCCGCTCGGATTGGATGAGGAGTCGATGTGTCACCATGGTGATGCAGATGAAGGGTGATGTCAGCGTGACCTAACCGCTGTCCTGTCAGCCGGGTCGTTGGATACAATCAGGATTCATCAGCCGAGGTGCTCTGTGACATTTCAGCCGCTCGCTAGTTTGTGAGGAACACAGCTGCTGAGCTGCAGCCCAGAGGCACATCAGTCTGAAAGCTGAGAGGAAGACACGCGTTCATTTTCCTGAACCACTCAGGACGGGAGCTGCAGGTTCCTCCAGCCAACAGTAAACACTGTTCATTAAATCAGCTCGTCCTGTCGAAGCTCGAAGCTCCTCCTCGGGCTGAGTGTGATCAGAGCGAGCTGCTTTTACGTTTCTGCGCCTGAAGGAAAGGAAACTCAGGGTTTTAAAAAGTGAGCGGTGTTCGCTCAACCACACGGACTCCACCTGTATCCTCTGCTTCCTCTGACGCTTCAGACCGGACCACACATGTCCTAAGAGCTGCCTGATAACTTATGGACAGTGAGGTTGACTGCAGCATCAGTTGCCATGGCGATGTGGCAAATTTAAAAGATGGCCGCTAGTGAAAACTCACTTTTTGCGACACTCTGGACTCTACATACGTCGTTCAGGCTGTTTATTAACTAACATCCACCTCCTTTTACTAAACAACCATCGTCATCATCACTTCATCATCTGCCTCCACCTGCACTGTGTGTGTGTGTGTGTGTGTGTGATCGCTTTATAACCCAAGTAAGACTCTGGAAGCTCACTCCAGTCCACAGACTCAGTCGACGGTAGCTTCTCTGACTCAGAGTGAAGGGTTCGTTTCGATCACGTTGCCTCGACGCGGCGATCCAATAACTTCTGTTTCCTGCGGCTCGCCCCTCGCTGGGACTGTTTACATCCCGTCTGCTGTTCGTCCTTCACCTCCACCTGCCTGCTCGCCGCTCCCCTCTCTCAGGTCTGCACCGTACTGACAGATCTCGCTATTTTCTGCATCGATTGCTGAACAGCGAGCGATCTAAAGGCTTCACATCATGAACCATTCATCCCATTCTTAAACAAATGAACTGAGTTCATGAGGAATGAACCGAACTACAGCTTCATGCTAAAGAAGGACAATGGTAACCTGCTGATGTTTTGCAGGTATAGCGTTAGCATGCTAACAGTTTTCTAACTAACACTTAGCGCCTGCAGGTGGATTTGCTTTGCAAAACACAGAAATTCACCTGGACAGACTTTTACAAGCACGCTGCTACGAGCAGGGTGTATGAAGCCGCACGTTCTGTCTTATAATCTGGATTAACCTGCAAACCTCGAGGCTCATCAGCCAATTAGCCTTGAGTTTAAACTGATTTGGGGGTATTTTGATAATTATCGACAGAATGGGTCTTTATCTGCAGAGATAAATAAATTACTCAGAATTTCTCTATTTGCATCTTTGATCCATGAATAAACACATTCGCCTGCAAAGACTCCTCTCAATTCAATTCAATTCAATTTTATTTATATAGCGCCAATTCACAACAAAAAGTCATCTCAGGGCTCTTTACAAACAGAGCAGGTCTAGACCACACTCATTACTGTTAGTTACACCCAACAGTTCCACCATGAGCAAACACTTGGCAACAGTGGCAAGGAAAAACTTCCTTTAACAGGCAGAAACCTGGATCCTCTCCAGTGAAGATGTTCAATTAAAAACACAATCAAACAGGATTCATTAATGCAACACATGGTGCTGCAGTGGATAATCCCCCAGATCCTGTTTCAGATAATTCACTTTCAATAATGTTTGAAAGCTGTTTTTAAGTCATATGTGTGCTCTTGATGAAGCTGTGTGCAGGCAGCAGCGAGTCCGTCCTTACAAACGTTTCTCAGCTCAGCTTTGTTGAAACTTTAATGACTTTATCTTCTGGTTCAGAGTTTCCAAACGTCGGGGTGAGTTTGTGGACGGCGAATCCTGGAGCATCCGTTTCATGTGCGAGCGCGTTGAGACGATGCTTGAACGAGTCGCTGGCGCAGAACAGCGCAGGGTGCGTCCAGTCTGTGACGCAGAGGGAGAGATTTAAGGTGGAAGCCAGGGTTCAGGAGTCCTTCCTGCTCCGTCATGTCTCTCCTGCTCTCCTCCGTCCTCGTCCTCAGAGCTTTGCAGAACTGAAGACAAACCTTCGCTCTCCTCGGTGATAAAGTATTCATGAACTATTTGGATCCTAAACGCGTTTGTTAAATTGTTCATGACGTCGGCGTAAAGTAAAGAGTTTCTGCGGCCTGGGGAGCAGAAACTGCTGTTCATTAGCCGCAGACGGACGAGCTCAGAGTGACGACGACTTCCTGAGAGGAGATGAGTCACAGGTTCAACATGTTCCTGTTGTACTCGCTAAATTTAGTCTCACAAAGAAGAAAGAGGTCATTTAAATCCTCTCAGCGGCGCCAGGTCAGTGTGGCTCTAACCCAGAATCCACTTTAACTAACAGGCTCGTGTTCTGCCCTGAGCTGGTCTGGGATCAGCAGGTCGCAGCTATTTCGGCTCATTCGTTTAATAAAATGAGTTCTGTAAATAAAACAAAGTGCTTGATGTTTTTAATGGAGATGCTGTTTCCGGGCGGTTGGAGGACAGACTGTCCTCAGCGGGCTGACTGCTTTTAATGAAGAAATCAAGCTTTTATTATTGATCAATTGATTTGATTTAACTGCAAGAAGAGAACACAGACAAACAGGAAGTGATCAATAAGTTACAGCAGGAGATCACCTATCATCAGCTCCTATTAATGATAAACATTAAAATTAGAATAAAAAATAAAACTATTATCTTTTTTTCCCTTTAAATCAAAATCTGACGTCATCCTGAACCGACCAATCACCTGCTGCCATCCAGCCACCAATCAGAGTCCAGCTGTTAGCATCAGAGCTAAGCTTCATCAGTTAGCTAGCTAGCAGCAGCATGCTACATGGGTGTGTCTTCAGGTGTTGGTCTCCTCAAACCCTGTTGAGGTGGAGAACACCTGAACCTTGAGGCTCATCATCCAACTCTGAATCACTGGAGCTCTCCATGTTTGTTCTGATCCCGCCCACTTTTCAAACGGGCCAATCAGATTCTTCCTGCAGTTCCTGTTTTGCTTTCTTATTAATTAACCATTAGCCTGTTAGCTTTCAACACATCTCCCTTCAAACATGAGATCCACGTCTCATCTGCAGTGCGATGCGATGCCTATTTATAATAAGCCATATAGATATATATCATATACTATAATTCTATTTATAATAACAGTTTAATATCATAAATGCTTCACTGACACGGTGCTGTTCAACCATAAATAAACTGACCTCTACCTTCACTCGGCTCTTCTCACTGCTGCGTATATATTCAGTGAATCAGCTGTAATACCATGCACCACTCTGCCTCAGCTTTCTTTGCTTTAAATGCTTTAATTGGTTTTTTATTAGAGCGTGTTGAGATGTGCACACGATGAGTCAAAGGTCTGCAGAGGTTTTTCTACGAACTGCACAATAAAACATATTTACCTTCAGACAAACACGCGGTGCAGGAGAGCGTTCCTCTGACAGGCTTGGAGACCAACGTGCATCTCGCTAAACTTTGTAATGTCTGAAACCCCAAAGAGACCCAGGACCACCGGTCAGCTCAGATCACATGGTGCTCACAGGGTGATGGACGCAGACCTGACTGGTCTCACTCTGCCAGCAGCTCCTGACGTCTGCAAAATCACATTACTGAGTCTCTGTGAGTGAGAGAAACAAGGTGCTGGAGTCAAACAAAGCAGGAGAGTCCAGAGTCCAGGTCCAGATGGTTTTTAGCATGTTAGACTGAAGACTTGGCTGAAACACTAATAAAACATCTTCTGTCTGAAGCCACCGATGAGCTTCTCAGCAACAAAACTCGTTATTTTGGTAGAAAACCTCATTCGGTGGAGATGAAGTTTGCCGTTGCAGATCAGTTGCATATAAATACGATCAACATGTTGGACCATCCTCCAGCTGACTGATGCGTCCGCCTGGTCCAGGAGCACACACGGCTCAGGTATTTGGACCTTTCTGCTGAATGTGGACTCATTATTTCTGATAGTGGTCACCAAAGGGCCCAGAAGGGACAGGAGTCGTATTAATGGGTGGATATGAGACAACTCGATGAATAAAATATGAAGGTGTTGAAATGAGAAATCGCTGCTGCTGCGTGTCGCTGGTCTTTTGGTCACTTTGTGATGTTTTATGGTTATTTTTTGCCCGGAGCCTCCATTAATTTCTGACCCCGCGGCGTTGGAGGCAGCTCGGTGGAGCGCTCACTTCCTGTTTCAGGCCCACTAACCGATCCGGCTCCAGATGAGCTGCAGCGACTGGATTTGGCGTCTCACCTTGATGATGCCACTGACGAGCACGTACTGGACATTTAAACCAACGTGCTGATCGGATTCATGGGTCCCTGCACAGTACAAAGCAGATGATTTGGAAACAGCAGACGCTCTCGTCTCTCTGCATACACACACACACACACACACACACACACACACACACACACACACACACACACACACACACGCCTCGGCCAACACGCTGATGTGTGTTTCATATTTCATGCACCACCGACTCTCTGTGCCGAGGACGAATCCCCACGACTTCAGCCAAACATTTTTAAAAGTTCATCGGGCGTCTTAAAAGGAGCAACGCTGGGTGTGTGACGGCCAAGTTCACCGAGTTCCTCCCGTGGGTAACAGCAGAGACGTCAGAGGAGCGTCTGCGGGCCGGCTGACGAGGGACTGCTCTGTTGTCCTACACGGACACTGGACAACAACGACTTCCTGTGACCATCACGCCTAAATGTCCAGGCTTCAAAGCACTGAGGAGATCTTCTTTCCCCACGTGCAGCCGCCTGCAACCATGTGAAGATCCAGATCCAGTTACTGGGTCATTACGCGATCGAGCAGACGATGTGACAGCAACACTTCAGACTAATTTATCTAATTTATCTTTTCATGTGTGCAGCTGAGTGAAACACCGCGGACGTGTCTGAACAGACAGTTTGGTACATCAGGATGTGGAGGAGTCACTGAGCTCTGTTTACAGCAATATTAACCTGGGACTGATCACAGACCAGCTGATTGGAGTAAACAGTAAACTCACTGGACTCCAGCTCGAGTCGTCATGGCAACAATGTGATCGATCCCTGCTGAGGAAACCCCTCGTCCTCCCGCTCCTGCTCCTACAAAGAGGTCAGAGGTCGGACTCGGCGCTGGGCTCCAGACGTGCTGACGTGCTGACAGCTCAGCAGGCGGGCGCTTGATTTCGTTACCTCGGCTCCCTCCTCCTCCTCCCGCCGTGTCGTTACTGTACCTTCCCGTCGCCGCCCACATGCAGCAGCACTGTACTCAGCGGTGAGCGCGCTGTTAATTAGAGTGTCCTACTTTCAGCAGCCGGTGAACTCCCGCTGCACTGTAGCGTGCAGCAAGAGCTTCCCCAACAACACACAAACAGCCAGGGGTTCAGTTATTAATGATTAAATGCAATTACACTCGGTGGCCTTTGTAGCGGCTGCGTATTTACACGAAAACGAGACAAAAACTCTTAACACCAATTAATTTAACCATCTCAGATTATGTCAGTTAATAATGCATAACCACGCGCTGCCCTTTTCCCGTGAATGTCTGAGTATGAAAACACAGACAGGGTGTGATGAATCACCCCGGGGTGAGTCCAGCGTGTGGGGTCGGGTGTATCAGTGTGTGGGCGGCGCTGCTCCGGTGCGATGGGACGTCCTGACACAGCAAACTGGACGTTATCGGGCAGGAATCAGCGGAGGAGGCGGTGACGGCCAGTCGGCACGTCCCTTTGTTCTGAGTGAAGGTTTGGAGGTTTTGCAGCCTCCTGGTCTCGATGAAAAGACTCCACGCTGAGATAAGAGGCGCGGGGAAGGCGAGCGGTGGCTGCGCTGGAATAAATTTGCAGTGCGGAGCAGGAGGTGATAAAACCTCTGTCTCTGAATCACTTTGCTCCTCCGTCTCTCACTCTTTCCCACCCCTCGCGACAAAGGCTGCAGCGCCTTTCACACTGTTTCTCTGCCGCCTGTGTTGAAAGAGAGACGACTGCTTAAAAGGCCTGTTTATTTATCTGTTGTGAGTCAGACGCGCCGCCACAAATCTGCCAGCGGCTCATGTAAACAGGCACAATGACAAGCCTTTGGAGAGCGGGTAAACCGCAGGCTTTTAAAGCTTCGACATCGCAGTTTGAATGCCGAAACACCTCGCACTCCCCGGGGAGCGCCGCAACTTCCTGCTGCAAATCGATAGAAAACACAAACCTCACTGTTTCATCCACAGTCCTCCAGGCATCTGCTGCGCTTTCATACAGCCAGCAGCTCTGCAGCCTGCAGGTTGTGCAGGAAGCTGAGAGGACGCTGTGACTGATCGCGTTCGGAGCGAGGGACTTGATTTGTAATTGATTTTGTTAATTATCTTCCAGCAGCTGAGTTAAAGCAGCATCTTTGATCCTGAGTCTAATCACCATGAGAAATCTGAACACGGTGCAGCTGATTCATGACAACAAAGCTAATGAAACCAAATCAAACTGAAACAAACAGGACCAAAGACCAAATTTCAGGCCCTGATCACATGACCTCCTGGTTGGGGTTTTAATATAAATCACTGCAGAGCTGCAGCTTATTGACCCGAGCCTCACGACAAATAAACAAACAGCAAAACTGAAGCAACAGGAAGTAGACCAACAGTTTCCCGCGTGGGCCGTTTAATCATTACACCTCGGCTGATTTCTGGAGTTTAAAAAGCAACAAACAGCAGCTTTAAGTCGCTGTGAGTCATGTTCACGCCGCTGCTTTCAGACCTCACACGGAAACAAACCGAGCTGTCGGGTTAAAAGTCGGCGTGTCGAACAAACAGACACACACACGGTCACAACAGCTACCTGTCAGAGAGCAGCTGTCGCGCCTGCGGGCCATTGTTTGTCAACAGGGCGACGCACGCCGAGGTGAACACAGCTCCCGACAGCCTGGCTGGGTGGCAGGAGGATGTGCAGTGAATGGGAAAATGTGTTGGCTCCAGTTTAACCAGGAGCTGCGCCGCCCTCGTCTCCTGCTCCGCATTTCACCATCGTGTGAGCTGCGACTTCCTCTTCCTCTTTGTAAGTGTCGACAGGTCGCTGCACGTTCTCTGAGCTGCAACACGGTCAGGACGCAGCGAAGTCGATTAAAGGATCAGTTCACCCAAATCATAACGAGAAGCTGCACCCGTCCATGCACAGCTTCATGCACAGCTTCATGCACAGCTTCATGCACAGCTTCGGTTTCATCTCTGCAGACTTTCAGTTTCCAGCTCAGTGCTCACATCACATCTTAAAACAGCAGACACAGTGTCTGACAGCGGCTCTGAATCTGATCCAGATCCCTGCTGGACTTATTATTCGGGATTCTCATGTTTTCAGCTCTACAAACTGAATTCCACTCACTTCCTTTGAGACATCAGAGACTGAAACCTCCAAACCTGCAGCACCTCAACCAAAAACTGTCTCCATGTGTAAAGAGAGCTGCAGCGACGCAGCGTCAAACCTTCAAACCCAGGAATCAGAGACACAGCAACTGCACCTGCACCCACCTGTGCACCCATTCCTGTTAACTGAGATGCGTTCAGGCTCAGCGACAAACGCTGAGGCTGCAGTGTTTTCCTGCATCATTCAGACAGTAGCACGCTCCTACCACATGCACCACACACCTGTCCCTCAGAGACACTTTAAAAACAATGCAACAGGTGCAGACACACCTGGCTTTAGAGGGAAACAACAATCTGATTGGTTTAATTCATGTCATACCCAAAACACACCTGTGACTGACTAAAACACAGAACGACTTTGTTTAACCTGCAAACTAAGATGATTTATGAAGTTGGGACTTAGAAACTGACAAAGGAACCACAGTTTGTTGGAGCGCTGCAGCTTCTGTGTCAAATGGAACGACAGCAAACTGAGACCAGACGTGGAGACAGAGCTGGACGAGCGCAGACATGAGGGAGGACGAGCAGGACTGAAAACAGGAAGTCCCGCTAATGCACCAACTGTTCTTTGATCTGGTGGAAACATGCAGATAATGAAGAGCCGGGCCCTCACTGGCTGGATTCACCCTCAGCGATCAAATAAATTAATGGAGAGTCACATGTTTACCCGCTCGCTCCATTCATAAGAGCCAATGAGAGCTGCTGCACGGCGAACGCCAATTCATCCGCCTCTCATGTGGAGACGGCTTTCACCCACATGTGGAACAAAGTCCGTGCTGTCCGGCAGGCGAGTGGCTACGGCTTCACTCCAACACAGTGACAGCGGCTCTGTTCCATTTTGCTCACGTGCTTCCTTTAAACCACGACCACAGAAGAAGAGGAAGCTGGACGTGAGAGAAGACAGGAACATTCAACTTTCAGCTGTGCAACTGAAACAAGATGTCCGGTGACGTGCGTGTCATGTGACCGCTGACCACTAACACACCTGGTTATTATTATAACATAAACCATCAAAAACAACATGGGCCTTTCAAAATAAAAGCACAAGAACTAAATATAATTTCCTGTTGTCGAGTCTGAAAAGAGACGACACTGAGCTGCAGCGTTACAGCAACAATAACAAAAATATAAAAAAGTATAGAAAGTATAAAAAAAGTATAAATTAGGGGTGGCACTTTAACACGTTAATTATGATTAATTAATTACAAAAAAATGAACGCGTTAAAAAAATTAATGCATTTAATCTCAGTTTTTTTCCAAACAACGCAGAACGTTTGTCAGTGCACATTTTCCAAGTACACCGATTACACTGATGCACAGTCAGAGCTCGGCTAACGGCTACCAAAAAGGAGGAATCGGATGAAAGCGCGTTGCTAGGACTGATGCACTTCAACCCTGCAGTACCGTCTGAATGCAAAGTGTGTTGCAGCGAGCACAGACACCGCCGGAGCTGTTAGCGCGAGCAGTCCCGGTCCGAGTACGAACAAGAGGTGTCGGCAGCTCGAACTCGATCAAATGACTGGCTTCAGGACCAAAGTTAGTAAGTGTTACAGCCTAATGTACAAAATCATTTGTGCTGAGGGTACATGGAGTTTAAAGGAGATTTAAGCCTGTCAATGACCATTTATATTTCTAGTTGTTTTACCAGAAGAAGAAAGAAGTAGAAATTGCACTTTATGTTGAATTGTTTTTTGTTTTTAACCATTTAAAGTCAATACTGTTCTGAAAAAGTACTTAAAGTACTTAAAACGGCACTTTAACTTTAGGTCTGTTCAGTTTTGCCCAGGGACATTTTCTATTTCTTTTTCTACTGTTTTGAACTGAAATGCAATTAAATGCACTTTTCCAGACATTAAAGGAGCTTGAGTTTACAATATTCATGTCTGTGTCTATTATTTGATTCAGTCGTCCACTAAAATCCATTTAAATTAAAAAATGTTGCTTTTGGGGTAAATATTGTCATGCGATTAAAATGTGATTAATCAAGATTAATTAATTACAAAGCCTCTAATTAATTAGATTATTTTTTTAATCGAGTCCCACTCCTAGTATGTATATAAATATACAGTAAATGTATATATGTAATTATGGAATAAGTCAATAATCTATTATTAGTTTTCCATCAAAACGTGATACTGTGTCTCTCACAGGAGATAAATCTATAAATAATCCAAAGACGGGATGCTAATGCTCTGGATGCTAATGCTCTGGATGCTAACTCTGCCCCTTCGCTCCGGTGGGTGGGGGTGCATTAACGTTTGTTCACTCCGGTCAGGTGCATCCTGGGACCAGTCTGCAGCAGGGGCTGCTGGGACGCAGCGTGGAGGTAAAACCTGATGACAGCAGCAGAAAGACACCGGCAGCTCTCGGCCCGACCGACTCATCTCTCTCTCACTGTGTCACCAAACACCTCCTCTGACACGCTTATTCCTTTCCTCACCCTGCACCCCCCCACTGCCCCCCCCGGACCACCCCACTGTCCCCCTGCTTTCCTCCCTCTCTTTGTGACAAAGTGCATTTGCATTATTGCTTCGCCGCCATCTGCAGACGCCGCCATCCGCAGAAACTCACAATACCTGACGTGTCACTCAGCTTTCACACACACACAAATGGAGAAAAATGACCTGAACAACAAACAAACAAACTGCAACAAAACATCAGCGCGGCTGCGAATCTCAAAGTAAACACCTGCTCTCAATAAACCGCCAGCAAGCCCTGCCAGCCCCGCCGTGCTGCGGGATGCCGCGGCGGGCGACAGATGAACAGATGGCGTTCTTCAGATGAAACGGCGAGGTTGTCGCGCTGGTGTCGACTCAGGCCACAGAGTTTCCGAGGGTCTGTGAGAGAGCAGCTGACTCAGGATTCAAACCGCGCCCCGGTGACGCAGCACATTTCAGTAAACGCTGTGATGTCATCACCGCATCATGGAGGCCGCAGGGCAGCGTATTTACAGCACACCACACACAGTACGGAATAATTACTACTAATACTAATTATAATTATCAAAAAGCCTAATAATAACATGTTTATTATTACATATGACATATATTGGTGTTAATGTGCTTTTTCAAGATGTTGCTACCAGATGTCGTAGATGTTTACAGCTGTATTAACTTTTATCATAATTTCACTTCAGTAGGTTTAAATTAGATGGATTTAATTTATTTTTAATTTAATTTAATTTCGTGATGTTTTGATTTATTCAGTATCCTCGTCTTTAAATGCAGTTTCCTTTAAATTGTTGAATTTTTGCCTTTGCTTCTATTTTAAATGCAAATTGTGTCGAATCTGTTTTTTATATTTAATGTCATTTCCTTTTAAATGTATTTCTCAGCTCCTTGAGTTGCCTCGTGTCTGATCAGCGTGACATAAATAAACTTTCCTTACTTGCAAATATAAATGATTCAAAGTAAAAACGTTAATTCATCATTTCCTGCAGTTTTATTTCAGCCGTTTAAAGCTTATTAATGTGTCAGTGTGCTAAATTAATCAATTAGTAACACTTAGCATTCGTTTGCATCCCTTTAAACCTCAGAGAATTATATTTACATAGAAGTCACATTATATTTGTTTCAATAACATCTAAATAATAAAGATTTGTTTCATTTGTTTGTGCTTTTTAATTTTTCAGATGCTCAAACAAACAAACATGTTTCTCAGAAAGTCCAACAATGTAAAATAGGACGTGCGTCATGACGACGTCATCGTAATGAAATAAGGTGCAGACTGTTTGTTTTGTCATCACCAGGTGAGTTTCCTGTTTCCTGCCGGCCTGAGACGCTGCAGGTTGACATGTTTTCAGAAACAACCCGTCCCATCAGCTCAGCTGCAGCGAGCTGCGGCGTCTCGCTTTTAATGTGCAGCTGGAATAAAAGTCTCCATTAACCCGTCGGCGATGAACTCACTTCAGCTGTTCAGAGACATAAAAGCTGCAGCTTTATCGGCCGTAGAAGAAGAAGAAGGAGCCAAATGCGCAGCGACTGTGATCAGGTGGGACAACCTTTGTGCAGCGGATGCCGTGGTAACGATGCAGGCGTCAGTAACCAGTGACGCATCTTTACGACATGGAAAACCTGCGCAGAGGCCTCCACCCAGAGAGCCTGCAGACAGTTTAAAACCAGCGGCTGCAGGTCGCAGCGCGGACTCTGATGCCCCTCCGTCACGCCGGGTTTGACGTGGTTAATGTGAGTTAGGGCGTCAGACCGAGACTCAGCAGGACTCTGATTGGAGCCACGTTTCAAAGCCTCGATCTGATTTGGAAAAGTTGTTTTTCACTGTCCAGATCTGGGTTTACCTGAAAACAGACTCAGGCTCGCAGTGTGAACAGGCTTAGCATCCGCGGCTCGTAGCAGCGAGTGTTAGCTGCTTAATGAAAAGCTCCTGAGTGCGCTGTGACAGTGAGGGGCGGTCTGCGGGTGGGTTCCAGCAGAGATGTGTTGTTATGTGTTGTTAGGATCCTCATTAGCTGACCTCTCAGCAGCCGGTCCCCCTGAGGCCGGCGCAAACACCGTCTCTCTGAGGAGGGATGGAGGTAAGTGCCGCCACGCTGCAAACAGGAAGCCAGGAGTCTGGTCTCTTAATGAGCCACACCGTCACGCTGGTCAGGACCCCGGTGGCTCCTCTGTCACTGAGGTCAAAAAGTCAGCTCGCTGCCCTCCGACTGCACCGCGCTCACGTCTTTATCTTTAGTTTTCATGTGAAACCGTGATGCTGTGCAGGTGAAACCATCAGAGCGGCGTCACACATTCACTGAGAACATTAAAGTTGAGTTTGTCAACTGGTTGCACGCTTGGTGCATCGTTATCTGATGGTTTTGAGATTCCAGTTGCCCGTTGAGGCAACCCAACGATAAAGTTGCTGCGCTGCTGCAGTTTTGACCTCTGTCCACCTGTTTAGCAGGTGACAGACGCTACACTCCGCTTTTCTCTCTGCTCAAGTGTGAGTTCTTTAATCAAGTGTCTCTCCTCGAACCCTGGCGTGTGCTGGGATATGACTGGCACTGTTTGGTGTAATGCCCCTTTAAAGCGACCACGTTTGGTCCAGGTCGCCCACAGACGTCCTGTTGTGGTTTGTTTTATCTCGTCTCTGTGTCGACTCTGCTCTGCTTTCAGATGGATGGAAAAACTGTGTGTGAGTGTGTGTGTGTGTGTGTGAATGTGTGCACTCTTGAGTAACAAGATAGATGGATTATGACAAAGCAATGAGAAAGAGAGCGACTGTGTGTGTGTGTGTGTGTGAGAGAGAGAGAGAGAAAGCAGGAGAGGCGGAGTGGGCGAGCGAGCGAGAATAACAGTGTGAACCACAGAGCGGGCGTGCGAGGCTAAAAACAGTGCGGCATGGGGGAGAGAGAGAGAGAGCGGGAGATGAGGAGTGAGACAGAGATGGATGTCTGCAGCTCTCTGCCCGGAAAATATGAAGAAAACAACAGAGAAGAAAACAATTGGAGAGAAAGTCAGAGATGGGAACATGTTTCCAGAGGGTCTTGTTATATAGAAACTCTGTGAGTGTGTGTGTGTGTGTTGAGCTGTGAACCATGCAGTCTGTAACACACTCTCTGTCTCTCTCTCTCTCACTCCCTCTCCCCCTCTCTCTGCGACTTTCTGTCCAACTTTTTCCCAAACCTGAAATGAAGTGAATCTGAAATGTGAATCGCAGCTTGTTTCCATCGGCCGGCGTGAAGGTTCTCTGCATAATTAAATGGAAACATCCACACAGAAGCTTCACCATGACCTGCTCAAACAGTAAGGCTGAAGCTGAGTTCCTCCAGTGCACAGCGACCATGACCTCCTGAAGCACACGGGGGGGGGGGGCAGGCAGAGGGCAGCAACATTGTCGCTGAATCATCGAAAAATCGGTTTCATTTAAGCACAAAGACAGCTGTTGTTCTACATGTTGTAGATCTATGTTCTACAAGTTGTTGATTTATGTTCTACATGTTGCTGGAGCCACATGTTGTTGAGTCATGTCTCTATATGTCATGGATCTATGTCTCTACATGTTGTTCAGTTGTCTTCTACATGTGTTGTAGATCTGTGCTCCTACATGTTGTTGCTCACATGTTGTAGATCTGTGTTCTACATGCTGCTGTTCTACATAAAGTTGCAGATTCAGGCTCTATATGTTGTTGTTCTATTATGTTGTAGATCTGTGCTCTACATGTTGCTATGTTCTAAATGTTGTGGATCTATGTTCTACATGTTGTTGTTCTACATGTTGCTGTTGTTGTTCTACATGTTGTTGTTCTACATGTTGTTCTACATGCTGCTGTTGTTGTTCTACATGTTGTAGGTCTGTGTCCCACATGTTGTAGGTCTGTGCTCTACCTGTTGTAGTTCTACATGTTGTAGTTCTACATGTTGTAGATCTGTGCTCTACATGTTGTTGTTCTACATGTTGTAGGTCTGTGCTCTACATGTTGTTGTTCTACATGTTGTAGATCTGTGTTCTACATGTTGTAGTTCTACATGTTGTA
Source organism: Datnioides undecimradiatus (assembly GCA_008933995.1). Classification (NCBI taxonomy): domain Eukaryota; kingdom Metazoa; phylum Chordata; class Actinopteri; order Lobotiformes; family Datnioididae; genus Datnioides; species Datnioides undecimradiatus. The sequence continues at coordinate 3,383,410 of WARS01000093.1, read as the reverse complement.
GGCCTGTGTTCTAAGCATGTTGTAGGTCTGTGCTCTACCTGTTGTAGTTCTACATACAGTTCTACATGTTGTAGATCTGTGCTCTACATGTTGTTGTTCTACATGTTGTAGATCTGTGTTCTACATGTTGTAGTTCTACATGTTGTAGGTCTGTGTTCTACAGTAAAACCTTCTGAACCATCAACACTGCAGAAATCCCAACTGACAGGAAGACACCAACTCCCATCATCCCTTGTTGCTGCACCGCGTCACATGACTGTTCAGGTGCACCCCTCTATCTTTCATCTCTACACCAGAAACACAGGAAAGTGAAACGCGGCGCCGCGGTGCGTCTCCTCAGCTGTCCGGGCTGATATCAGATCAGCCCCGTCAGGCGGCCGCTTTATCAGCCAAACACATGACAGCAGCAGCTCCACGCCCGCCGCCACCTCTGCCGCCGTGACAAACGACCCGTCAGCCCATCTCCCATCCGTCTCTCATCCATCTCGTATCGCCGCCGAGGGGTAGACTGTCACTCTAATGACCTTACATTGGCCGCCAGCCGCGCTCACGCAGCGTCCAGGTTGTCGCCTCGGTGGCGTCCTGGCAGCGAGGCAGAGCGCAGAGCTGATGATCCTGGAGATGAACGATGGAGTTTGATTCTGTAAACTCTCTGACCACGATTTACAACATGAACCCTCGTTAAAAACCGTCCAATCAGACGCCGACACCTGGAGGTCACCTTCTGTAATCTGAGTTTGGAGGAAGGCGGTGACCTCAGTCAGCCGCAGGCTACATCTCTGGTGCTGATCTCCAATCAGAGCTAATGCTTGTCAAGTGTTCTCCACCTCCACCCACTTCCAGGCAATTAGACGGCGGCCGCGGCGTTTACACTAAGTGCTCCAATTATAGCAGAGAGGTGCTCTGGGTGAGATCCATTACGATCCCGCGTGGACGACGACTCGCTGCTCTGTTCGCAGTGTTTCACTCTCTGCCCTCTCGTCCTCGCCTCTCCTCCCATGAGGTGAAACTTTGCAGAGGCCAGTGGACAACGTGTTCGATCAGCGACAGGCGGCAGCGGTGGAGCAGGATGGAAACCGCCGCGGGCTCAGAAACACCGATTTAAACGGAGACCTCCTGACTCCCAACTGGCTGATTTTCATATTTACGCTGAGAGTGGCAGGAAAACTTCACCATGAGTTTTAAACAAACACTCCTCCCTCCGGCTGCTGCAGACTCTGAAACACATCGCTACATGTGTGAACCATTAAATCTTAACGCAGTGAAGCCCTCAACACACGACCTGCAGCAAAATATTTGTTTTTTATCAAATCCCGGGTTCAACATTGTAGAAGCCATCGGTGCAAACAGGAAGTGCTGATGTCCTGGATTCAGCGGTGCATGTTGGAAACTGCAGCGCCGACATTCCTGTCTCCTCTGCAGAGACGTCCATCAGGTCCAGTCAGGTCGTTGGTTTTAAGGATGATGCGTTATCAGGGTTCAGATCAGACTCGTCTTGGTGTCTCCTCCTGCTCGGAGCCGGACCCACAGCATGGTGTTTTTGTGTTGTGCTCCTCTCGTCCTCCCCCTGTTCCCGCTGAGGCTCAGAGGCTCCTGTTCTCTCCTCCTCCCTCTCCCTCTCCCTCACTTCATTAGCGATGACGTCCTTCTCGCGAGCCACAAGGACTAACTTGATGGGAGACAAATCCGAGTGATTAACAATGATTAAGAAACACGCTGGAGAAGTGCGATGAAGCCGCGTGGGAATGGCAACCTCGTCTTTAACGGCTCTCTGATCCAAAGAGTTTACCGGCCGACAGATGGGCTCCCATCCACACCCGAGTCACGTCCACGACACATTCGTCTCTCGGTGTTTCTTGGAAACACGCTGAGCTGAACACTCTCAGCTCTCTGTCTTATTGTAACTGTAAATGTCAAACGAACGCATGAGAAAGGGTTTTTGTTCTTTCCCTCGTTGTTTAACCTTCCAGTTTGTTGCAGAGGGCAAGTCAATTAAGAACAAACTGTGGTTTGAGGAGCCGAATGTCTCCGAGGGGGAAACAGAGAAGCTCTAACTGTGATAATGAAGGATTAGCCAGGCTCCGCAGACGGAGAACGCGTCACTACTCAAAATCGCGAAATCGTTATTTTAAGTCACGCTGTGTGTGTAATGATGCAGGCTTGTTTCATCGGTGCACAACTGCCGCTTCACGATGCTGCAGGTTTGAAGTTCAGCTCAGTTTGACTGGATGAACACGACAGTCACACACCGACTGAATCGAGACGCCACCGAGAGCAGGAAGCTGGAGGCATCGTGGTCTGTGTGATCCTGCACCGCAGTGACCATATATCATGACACGGTCAATGTATAATTAGCTAGGAAATGGTTTAAACGAACCCTGATTCATCACATTTCCCTTCTTTCAATTAGAAACTACAACACCGATAGAGATGATTTTGCAAAAACTGCTCGTAAACTGCACAAACAGCAGATTTCAGCGTCTGAGGTCGTGCTGTTTGGATGCAGGTTGACGAGACTGGGCTGCACAGGGAACAGTCAGGGCATCAAAGACAAAGTGAGACAGTAACACGCATGCATCATGTCACTGGACTGTGCAGGTAGGACACACAGGTGCCTGCAGAAGGTAAAACAGAGAGTCTGACTGCAGCCCTAACAGTTCAGGGCTCCGCAGGGCGACGCTTCAAGTGAATGTTGGACTTTCTGTGAACGGCCTCAGACGGAGACTCAGCTTCCATAAAACTGCAACAAACTCAATAAGTTCAGACGCTCCTGCCCCGCGGCTCCAACAGGGGCAACGGGAAAACATGCAGTACTCCTTTAACTGGGTGACTGAGCATTACTGAGGGTTGGTGTGTGTGTGTGTGTGTGTGTGTGTGTGTGTGTGTGTGTGTGTGTGTTTTACATGTCCTCGGGACAAAAAAACCCTCCAACAGCAAATTGAAAATGACCTCAATAAACACAAACACAAACCATTTTCACCCTCTCCATCTCCCTGACACACACACGCACGCACACACACACACACACACACACACACACACAAAGTGGATCAGAGCTACGTGTGTGTGTGTGTGTGTGTGTGTGTGTGTAGGTGTCACTCATCACTGCTCAGCAGCCTGATAGGATCCTGTCAATCAATCCGTCTCCCCCGGCAACCGAGGGCTTCGTCCCACCTCCCAATCTAAACTTCACTCCTTCAGTGATTTATACTCTCTCTCTCGCTCTCTCTCTCTCGTGCTGTGTGTGTGTGTGTGTGTGTGTGTCTATCTCTTTGATATCAGGAGAGAGAGGAGGATAGAGGAGGGCAGGAGATAAGGAATATATGTTGGAGAGATCAAAGTGGACAAGGAATGAAAGAGAAGAGGTGGACTGAGCGCAAAAGTGAGAGAGGAGGAAATTGAGGAAGGAAGGAAATGGAGCAAGAAGAGGAAAGAAGGAAACAAGGGCAGATGAAGGAGACAGGAGTAGGGAATAAGAGAAGAACAGTAGAGGAGGGAGGAAGGAGCAGAAAGGTAAAACTGAGCTAGAGAGAGAAACGAGGAAGCAGGGAAAGGAAAAGAGGAAGGAAACAAGGGGACAAAGGGGGATGGGGTGGAGGAAAATGAAATGGATGAGAGGACAGAGAGGGAAAGGAAGGAAGGAAGGAAGGAGGCAGAGTGCCTACAATGGATGAGTGATGACACACAAACACACACAGCAACATGGCAGCACACGCACACACACTCGATAAGGATTCACAGAGTCAGCTGACTAACTGTGAGCTCTGCAGCTCCGACGCCAAAACAGGAAGCAGCAACACGCTGTACACTGCGTCCTGAGGGTGGCGCCAGAGGGACGCTGCCTGAGCTGCACAGATGGATCAACGTCAGCATGCTAACGTCACTAACAGCATGCTAACACTGCTAACAGCATGCTAACACTGCTAACAGCATGCTAACACTGCAGATCATTTCCACATTAATGATGATTGTTAGAATCTTTGTGCAGCTGAAACAACAACGTCTCAGTTTTGATGTAAAAAGGTTTTGAACTTTGATTTTTGTCCATTTTGAGTTTGTTGGAGAGCAGAAACTAACGAAGCAGCAGAGGCGGACTGTAAACAGGAAGGACAAGATGCAACAACAAGTCCTGGCAGCAGGATTCAGAGCTGTGTGTTTTCATCATGGCTGTGTGTGTGTGTGTGTGTTTGCCAAAGCTTTTAACACGTTTCCATGACATTATTGAACAGTGCAACTTCCATTCAGCTCGGTCTCACCCTCCTACGCCGTCATGTCCGGGTGTTAATGAATGTCTCAGCGCCAAGACACACTTGCATGCACATGCATACACACACACACACACACACACAAACGTGCACACACACAGGAGCCATTTGTTTCTGTGCCAAAGCTTCCCACTCTTTTTTGGACACTTGCAGTCGAACATTAGCACGATTAGACAGACTTACCTGAGAAACACACACACACACACACACACACACACACACACACACTGTAACACACACACACTGTGACACACACACTGTGACACCTCACTGTCAAAGTCAGCTTGTTTTCATCCGTTTCCAATCCTCCCTCGGCTGCTTACTCGCTGATAATTCGTGCATTTCCGAGATCTTTCCCTCACTTCCTGTTTTATTGAGATACCTTCCTGTTTTTATTAATTACAAAATAAAGAATATACGAGTTTCTGCCAATGACACGTGTGTGTGTGTGTGTGTGTGTGTGAACTATCTCAACACCTATTGGATGGATTACAATGAATGTAATAACCTCAGCTTGTCATGCAGCGCTGTCATCGGGCAAAAGCTTTACTTTGCATTTTGATTCATAACCAGGCGTCCTGCTGCTCCTGCACACACACACACACACACACACACACAGGTCAATGAATAGGCTGTAAAACCTTCCACTCCCCCTGCTGTTGTTAAGAAGACAGAGCAGCGACTGACCACTGAGACAACAGCAGTGGACTAACACAGAACCACGTCCTGCCTGTTCATTACTGCTGTGACTGACACTCGACCGCCGCCTGAGACAAAACAGCTGCTTACTCACAATCTATGAATGTATGACTGACTGGAACATGTATATTTTCATATGAATGCCACTGCAGGTGCTGCTGAACAGACGAAAGCGGCTCCACGCTGAAGGTAAACTGAGACGTTTGCTGACTGACAAGCTGTGAACCGTCTATCTGACCATCCAGGCTGCGAGTGCACCATCTGTTCCTGCACCATTTAATAAACGTTAATGAATAAACTCTGCAGCATATGGAGACTCGCGTAAAGGAGTAAGATGTGCAAATGAAATGAAACGCGTGGATTGTGGCTGCGTGCAGAGATGATATCTGATATCTGATGGATTTGTCTTCTCACATCATCATAACTGCCACAGTTTGTTTTATCCTTATTGGATATTTACGCTCATCACGCTGCAGAGTTACTCTGAAACAGTGGAATTACCCTTTAATATCACACTTTGTGTTTTACTGTGTGAAAGACAAAGCTCTGCACACCTGACGTGTCCTCTTTCAGCTGTTGCATGTGTGTTTGTGGACACGTGGCGGCGTGTGACAGTTTGAACATCTGCACATCTGTGTGTGTGTGTGTGTGTGTGTGTGTGTGTGTGCAAGCGATCAAGTTAATTAAGAAATAAAAACAGGTGTGTCAGTTGTTGGAAGTGAGATGAAGAGAGAGAGACATTAATACTTAACTCTGCTGCCATGGCAACGCAGCTTGACTGGCAGTGTGAACAGAGATGAGAGACCAGAGACACACACACACACACACGTCCAGAAACACACACAGACCTCACAGGTTTGTAAGGAGAAAGCCCAGGACATCAATATAAATGAAGCAGGATGTGTGTGTATGTGTGTGTGTGTGTGTGTGAGGTCAGAGGTCATCCAGCACAGCTAAATAAGTCATAAGGCGTGCACACACACACACTCACATGCACACATACTCTGAGGTCGTCCTGACAATCACAGGAATTGCAGTGAGACACTCTCACAGGCTCAGTTCCTGCATCGACGGCTAAACCCATGAAACATCTCAGTGAAACAGATTTAACTAAAAACTCAGAATGAGACGTTTTTAAATGTTGGGATCAATAATCGCTCACCATCGCTCTGCACAAACGGTGACTGCAGGAGGTCAGAAGCTTCTGCGGATGGATCGCTGCCTCCTCGGTGCAGCTGAGACTTCACAGATGCACGTTTCGGTTGCAAAAACTCTTTTTTCCTGTGACCCTTGAACTACCCACAACATGTTTAAACTGCAGCACAGACGCAGATGAGCTGTAATTCACTGCAGGTAACATTGTTTACAGCCTGTTTAGCGATAAATAACATGTAACCATCATGACAATATGTTGAGCAGCTGTCAGCATGTCACACCCTGAAACTCACTGTGTTCAGTCACATACATGCACACGCACACGCACACGCACACACACACACACACACGCACACCCACACGCACACACCCACACGCACACACACGCATACGTGTGATCCATGGACAGGAGTCATGGTGAAAAATGAAACAGGTCATAAATATTGAGCAAAACTCAGCTCTGTGTGTGTGTGTGTGTGTGCGTGCGTGTGTGTGTGTGCGTGTGTGCGTGTGTGTGTAGATCAACCAGCTCCATCTGTCACTCCAGGTGGCCACTCACACCTGGGCACACAAGCACACACACACGGGCAAACACACACCACAACAACAGGCTTACAAGTGATCGCTGATGCAGAGAGTGTGTGTGTGTGTGTGTGTGTGTGTGTGTGTGTGTGTGTGTGGACGGACAGAAATCCCGGACAAACAGTGAGACACATTTTTCCCGTAAACTCTCTTGATCTCTGCACACACTCGTTTGTTTCTGTGATACACTCGCTATTTGTCCAATTACACACACACACACACACACACACACACTCGTTGCCTTATTGCACTCACTCGCTCCCTGTGTACACACACTTGCCTCCTCTCCACTCTCCGTACACACTCACAGTTAATCTTGAGTCAATCAGTTTCAAAGTGTACACACTCACTCTCTCCCCTGATACATCGATCTGCCGCCTGTACACACTTGCACGTCTCCTTCTCCTTTACATCCTTCCTTGCTCCCTTTATGGCCTTCCTTATCCCCTTATACGCTTGTCTGCTTAAACACTTGCTTCTTCCCTTATTCCCTTCACACACTCATCCAGTGCCTGTTTTGCGATATGTTCAAGGCGTAACGAGCTACGGACGAGTCCACAAACAGCTGGATGCGACCACTGGCAGTTACATCACGTTGGAGTTATACTCCCTTTGTATCATTTGGTAATGAAATGCTAATTTAAGCTAATGCTGCGCTGTGACGACACTCGAGCTAACCACCTTGGAATAATGCACCGACAGCCCCGAGTCAGAGCGAGGGGGGTGTTTGTTTCCCATTTCTGCAGACTCTGCATGAATCCATACATATAATTACACGCTGGGATCTCTATTAAGGCTATTGCTCGCTCCCTTGAAACACGTGTACTCATTCATATTTGTTCCCAGCATGCATCATTCTCTGAAATGCATTTATCACTGTAGTGTTGACACATGCATGTGCATCAGTCCCTCACACAGGGAAGCAATTTATTTCCCTGAAAACATATTCGCGCTCATCTATCGCCGCTCAGATGCATGCACATTTGTTTTCTGCACGGAGCTGCGATCCTCGTGTTGTTCGCTCCTTACATTCACACATACAATGGCTCGCTCAGCTTCTTATACGTTTCACGCCTACATGTAGCTTGTTCCTTATGTGTGCACACATGTTCTGTACTGCAGACACACGCGTGCATTAGCTGTAAACACGCTTTAGCCAATAAGGTGAATGTGCACCGACCTGCTGGATGAACGTGTGGGCTCCGTGGGGGCTGAGCAGCAGGATGGCTCTGCGCAGCGTGTCTCTGTACCGATTGAGCTCCTCCGTCCTCATGGTGGTGAAGAGGTTGGTGAAGACTTTGCTGATGTTCCTGTCCACTCTCTGCAAGGCCACGTCCACGCCCTGACGGGACGTCTGGTCCAGGAATCCCTGCAGGCCACGAATATCTGGAGGAAAGAAGCAGAAGAAGAAAAGAGTCAAATGTCAAATCTTTACCTTGGTGTACACCTGCAGGGTGAGGGTGGAGGTTTGCAGGTGCAGGACAAAGAGAAGTCGAGTATATCTGCTTCAGAAATCTATGGCAAATGTAAAAATGAGTGAAGACGTGAAGGGAACACACGCTTTCTTCAGTTCATCTGCACAAATATCCATCCTGGGTGGACTGGTGCCACAGCTGCAGCTACAATCTGTTGAACTGTTCAAGCAAAAAGACTCTGTTTCTTCCAGTGAAGGTCACATCTTACTCTACTCCGCACAGATCACTGCCTGCTCCGCTCAGACAGGAAGACGCATCAGGTTAAAACCCCAGGATCTCTGCTCAACTGGGGGACACAGTGAGGCTCTATCAAAGCTGCTGCATTAGGCTAAATGAAGACATCACCGGTGGAAGCTCGCTGAATGATCTGCACATGAACCTTCAGGTGATCTTCAAAGACAGAGCCAACATGTTCTCCACCGAACTGACCGACCATCGTCTCCACGTCCTCACTGCGCTCACTGAAAACACCAGTCACCACTGAAATATCAGTTCTCAGCCTCTGCAGCTCGTCACCTCCAACACTGAAGTCAAAGCAAAGAGGAAACAACCCTGCTCATCTTTCACAGACAGCGAAATGTCTGTATTTACGCTCAGTCACAGGAAGTGCTCGCAGGGCGGAGGTCAGGGTGGAGGAGCGGGAACATGACTGACAGCAGAAACCGCTCGTTTGTGTCTTTGAGTTGTTTCAGCTGCTGAAATCAGAGATACCTGCATGCCGGCAGTGTGCAGCTCTCTCCTCTGCTCTCTCGGGTACAGGGTGGGTTAGCAAGGTTAGCTCAGCTCTTGTTCCCTCGCCTCCTGCAGCAGCAGTCGGTGCAGCACGGGCAGTGATCATTGGCTTTTAACCTGAGCCCTGGACACGTTACACCGACAGTATTCCAGTTTTTGCTCAGAGGAAAACCTTCATTTACATCAACTCCAGTCTCAGTTTCACCGATTTTAGCTCACAACATCTTTGATTGTTTGACTGCTCGTGTTTAGGCAGAGTCGCCAGAACCAGTGGCCAAGATTTCACAAATAACGCTGTTTCTTCCATTAAAGCAGATTTCAAGGTTCTTTCCAAGAATATCTCAGCAAGCTACAAGCTTCCTGGCTAACGACGGCCGTCACACTTGCAGCAGACTTTCAGATTTCAGTCAACAAGAAGTTGACTTGATTGCTTGGACTGTTCAAAGCTGAGTTGACTCAAATGTCTTTGCTGCTGTTTGCACAAGCTGTCGGCACGCAGCGCCTCTGTGACCCCTGAAAACGAGCGCACAGCCGGGCAGAAACAACTTCAGACGGGAAAGTAAGAGCGGCGGCGCGGAGATTGGCGCCATTGGAGCTGACTTGTCCTCAGCAGAACTGACTCAGACCATCATCTCTGTTCTTGGGCTGTGCCGCTGAAGCAGACAGCATCTATCCAGTTGAGAGTATCATTGCTCGCAGACTCTTCTCCAAAACTGCCAGAGAAGTTTCTTTTCCTGACATTCAGACAAGGCAGCTGTGTTGCGTTCTGCTCCGTTATAGCTGGTGACAGGTTGTTTGGCCTGAACATCTCTTCCCCTTCTCCCTCCTCTCCTCTCCCCTCCCTCCATCCTTCTCTGTCTATTAGCGCTGACAGCCGGCTTGTACCGAGTCCTGACTGCCACTCTCTGCTGCTACACTCCCGTTTTTTTACTCCGGTTGTTTCATCTCACCATCTCCAGCTTTTTTTCACGTTCACTTTTCCGCCCTGTCGTTGTTTTTGTTCCCTATTACATTTTCTGTCGATCCATCTGTCAGTCAGTCTCCCCCTCCCTCCCTCCCTCCCTCCCATCGCCAGGAGATTCAACCGTCAGTGACTCTTGTGCAATGACGGGGTAACTACGTCCTGGAATCTGAGCTGCAGAGCTCTGTGATTCGCAGCTCTCTGCTGATTTCAGAGGCACGGCTGGAGTCAAACCTCTGTGGGAGGCATTAGTTTATCCATCTTTCTGTGCATGTGTTTGCATCATGAAATCCTCCCAACAGCTGTGCACAAATCAGCTCAAAACTACTGAGCAAAGCGTTGTTTTACCATTTGTTAAATAGTGTTTTGGAATTCCAGTCTGAGGTTTGAGCCTGAATGCATCGCTGCACTTTGCTGGCTGCAGGTCCTCCACCTTCCTCAGTCCACGCCCAGTCATCGACTGCACCTGCACCTGCACCTGCACCTGCACACAAGTTGCAGCCTCTTTAAATTCACTGTGCCTTCATGCACTGCATGCTCACAGCTCCCCGCTCCACACTCCACGACTGAATTCATCATCATTTATTCCAAAGTAAACGTTTAACTTCCTGTAAAACAGTAAATCCTTCTCCTGCAGCAGCATTAAAACTAATAAAGCCACCTCAAGTGTTTAATTTATCATACTCATCTGACAACGCCTTCACATCAGTCTCTCCACTCAGCTCATTTTCTTTTGTTTTATACTTATGAATGACATATTTCTGTAGAACGGGGCGTTAACGTGGTGCAGCATTTGTGAACTCTTTGCTAAAAGAGGCCAAACACTGACATATTTGTCCTAAATCATCACATGTGAACCCCTGTTGTCTGTTTGCAACGCCCCAGACGCTCATTTAGTGATTTTACAACATGCACGGTCGACAGAAACGACTGAAGACGTTCAGGAAAAGATCCCAGTTTACGGTAAAATGAGTAAATTGCAAATGTGATGTATTTTAAGCGGGGTAAGTCAGGGCACTTGGGTGTCACAATGAGTCATGTTTCTCTTTAAGTTAAGTGAAGTCTGCTCCTTCCCGGGCAGGCGCACAAATGAAACGCACCCTGAGTTAAAGCGCAGCTGTGTTTGACCATCACTGCTGCCACATATTGTGCTGCATCTTTAAATAAAGGACACAGAGACAGATTCTGGTGTGCATCTATGAACCCTGTTCCATTCTGTTGTATAACATCTGCCCATGCTGCAGCTCTTTGCTTTAATCTGCACCGTTTCACTGACTCTATCAACACCATGCATATATCATCTTTTACCCCTGCTCCACCTGCACCACCCACATCATGCATTAACCAACATTATTGCATTATTAGCAGCATTAGTATAATGCATTGAATAATGCATCCCTGCTCTGCTGTTTTCAGTCACGTGGCGGTCATTTGCATCTAAAGACGCTCTGCCACAGTCTACGGTCGGCTTTGTGTTTCCATCCATCCTGCTCTGAGTGTGTCTGTCATCACTCCACTCAAGAAATCTGCTGAAAAAAAAAGTAATCCCTCTTTTTCTCGGGCTCAAGCACTGGAACAACACGAGTGGAAAGGCTTGAAAGCAATTTGCCGAGCTCCTCGCCAGCCGCAGTTTCTCATCAATTTTTGCAGAGCCACTTTGAGCAAGGCACTGTGGGGGACACACTCCGCTCTCAGCAGAGAAGCCAGCACTTATCTCTATCCATCAGAGCCACACCAATCTCTCCTCTGCAGTCGGTGGAAAGGTAGAGCGCCGGCCACAGAAAACGCCTCAGATTTAATTTAGATTCACACGACGTGGAAATGTGCGTGGTGATTCTCAGGCCGAGTGCAAATATTCAGAGGCCAGTTCGCTGCTGATTCCTGACATTTGCACTGTGTCGCTGTGCAGCAGCAAACACCCCTGATATTTGCCAACATTGCAATATGAAAATTCAAAATCGTGTTTTGATCCGTGCAGATTTTTATCAGTTAACGTCAGTTTCTCTGCGGCTGAGCGCCACAGACCTGCCGACAGCTCCAGCTCTGTTTCAGCTTCAGACAAACACGATTCACCGTCCCAAGTTTCAACGACATTAAACACGTGTTATTAAACTCTGAACAGCCCCCGGCTTCGTTCCCCTGCATGTGTGTGAAGCTGCACACATTGGAACGTTACTGAGATAATCCATCACACTTTGCATCACGCCTGCTTTTATTGTTGTTGATGTTACACTGTTTGTGCGTGTTCATCTGGTGCAGATGTAAATACAGCACATTACTGACAAAAACAACATGGATGATGTTTATTGTGATGGATTATTCAATATATCACATCTATCACCCGGAGCTGACGTCTTCCTGGAAGGTGAAGAGCTGATTCCACAGAATGGAAACGCTTTGTTAGGTTCAGGAGACGCAGCCGGTGGGAAGCTGCGAAAACACCGAACTAAATTAAAAAGCTCACGTGTTTTCGTGTAATCATCTGATTTAGAGGCTCAATAATAACGTGTGCAGCTGTTATTTACCTGAAATGCTTCACAGCATCTCACCTGTTTGAGTCAGGTGACGCTGACCAATGAGGGCGCAGATGGCGGATACAGAGCAGTGTAACTCTGTAACTCTGAGCCTCAGATCAAACCCTGCAGACACAGAAACATCAGCTGTTGCAGGAGGAACGGAGACAAACTACAGCTGCTTTCCCTCCAGACGCAACGTTTCACTGAATCTGGAGAAAACTCGTTAGAAGCAAAAGTGAACAAACGAACGAACAAACAAACAAACAAACAAACGATCGCTGTGTTCATCGAGATCGGCAGCAGGTGGCACCGCATCTCCAGCCAGGAAACCACTGCAGAAGAAGAGGGCGCAGAAAGATGACGTCATTAAAAGACGACGAGTCGAACCTCGAACAGAACAGACGAGGAGGAGTCTTCTTCTCCTTCTTCTCCTTCTCCATCTTCTCCTTCTTCTCCTTCTTCTCCTTCTCCTTCTTCTCCTTCTCCATCTTCTCCTTCTTCTCCTTCTCCTCTTGGAGCAGAAGCAGTCGATCAGTTGTGCGTTAAGTGTCAACTGCTCACATTTCCCCTGAAATTCAGGACGTTTTTCAGTTTCCATCAACATTTTCTGTTGCGACACATCAAACTGTGCATCCATACGTTGATGGAAACAATCAGTCGTGGTCCAGCAGGATCCACAGCAGCAGCAGGATGTATGGGTTCATGAGCTGGGATGAGATGTGATCAACACGCTGGCTTTGGCTGAGTATTCCCAGGAAGCCAGAGGGACGTTGAGTACACAAACGCCGCCACTCAATGATTTTCCAGTGTGAAAGGAAAAGGCGGTCCTGAGTCTGTCGGGTCACTCGGGTCTGAGTTGTGACTCAGACAGGAAGTAGGTATCTTCTTTCGCTCCTGGCGCCGGTCTCCTCTCCTGATCTGGAGCGTCACTTTGCTTTATGATTCACAGCTGACGGGAAAAAAGGCAACCTGAGAGCGTCGGTGCTCTGCAGGAGCCATAAATACCAGGGAAAGTTCAGAAAATGTCAGCGCAGTAATAATTGAGGTGGAACAGTTGCCTCAACAATCCTCGGTGTCCTCTGCGACTCAGCCCCTCAGCCCCCCCCTCGAAGGCCGGGGAGCACCGACACTGTTTGGGTTTGCTCAGTTGGAAAAGCTTCATAAAGGCCCTGTTTCCCCCAAAGGTTCACCTGCAGGCGGGGTTTAAAGCCCCACGGGGCGGGGGAGACATATAACAATCAGCAGCTCAGCCTCATCCGTTCTTCATTTGAGCTACAACACAACAGCATTATGGGATGTACTGAATGAGAACAAGGAGAGACTCATTTCTCTGCAAACACAGGTTCCTGTTCTCAGGCTGCAGATGGTGCGATGCACAACAGATCCGCAAAGACCGAGCGTCTTCATGGGCTTTAGGAGGCAGCGCAGTGGGAGTTGGTGTTTTTCTGCAGATTTAAACCGAACTCGTGTCCAGAGAGAGGAGCCGGTTTCAGTCAGTGTGTGGGTCGACTGGTGACCTGCAGGCAGAGCAGGTGGAGGTCGCGGCAGCTTCATGACTAATTGCAGGTGGTTTGTGCGTTGGAAGAGATGAAACAGCGATCATCAGTGTTCTGCTCTAACCGACGCCTGTTTTCCCGTGTTTCTCCTACGGCGTGCATGACGCACGTTGTCTCAAGGTCGTCAGCCCGACCTCGGACAACTGTTGCGAAACGAGAGCGAAGGAAGTGAAAACGTGTCGAGACAAGAGAGCGGATGGAAAGCATATGGAGGGGTCATGGCGGCGGCGGGCGACGGCAGGTGTTGCTCTGACTGAGGGGACACGTACAGCTTCCTTTACCCAGCTCGCCACCTTCCTCCCGTCCAATCAGCTGCTTTGTTTCTTCTCTCTGTTTGCAAAATGGCAGCTTCATCAGTGGCTCCACAGCGCGCTACTCTACGGGTCCCTGTAGGGTCCAGTCTGCAGCAATAAACATGCAACACACAGGCTGCACGAATGAGAAGACGTCAGTGTTTGACTCCTCCGTCCACCCCGACATCGACAGCAGCCTCTGCTCTGCACCACAACAGGTTTATGTGTGCAGCACCGCCACAAGGCAAGACCACAGGCGCGTAGAAACAGATTAAAAAGAAGATATTAGCAAAAAACATTAAAGCTGCATTTAAGAGACAACGACCAACTGAACTGAACCTGCTTTTTAATCTGTTTCACACCTGATCTGAAGTGTTTGTGCTCAGTCTTCAGCTGCAGCAGTTTCATCCGTTTTGGTGCCTTTCAACATGGCCGCGCTTGTAAATATTGATCAGTGGCTCCCAACAGCGAGCGGCTTCTTTTGGCCCGGGTCTGGGTTCATTACAGGAGGAAGCCTACAGGCTGCAAATATTCATTATTTCACAAGACAAAAGTTCTAATGAAGACACTGAACGTGATGAAACGCTGGTCTGACTCTGCCGCTGCCCGAGGAGGAGACGTGTGAGAGCTGCAGTTCCTCTCATCGCCACCAGGTGCTCCAACAAAGTCTGATCCATATGAGCAAAAATGACTAAAATCCACTTTAAATCCACTTTTTCTGTGAGATTATCGACCTTATTAACACTTCATTTGAATAATTTTAATAAACCAGCAGCCACCAACTGCATTTTGTCTCCTGTTCGACATTTTGTCTATTAATTTATTTTATTTTTAGTTATAAAATCATGAACTCATGTTGCTGAAAATCATAAAACCTTGAATAGATGTGAATGGAACTTCATGAATAAATGAATATCTCCAGCTCCGGCAGCAGAGGGACGTGTAAATACATTTTTAAAGTTATTATAAAGTCATAATGGAGGTCAGAGTGTGTGTAACTGAAAACTCATTAAGATACAGACGAGGTGTGTGTTCGCTACCGGGACATTAAAGAGGACCTGTCTCTTGATTTCCTGCACCAAAGTGTGTTTGCAGGTGTGAAGCTGCTGCAGCAGCTCCCAGCATAGAATCATCCTGTTGCATTGTGGGTAAGGCTAGCACCGGGCTTTGTTGACCTTCTTCTCACAGAGCATGAGGTGTTTGTTTAGTTAAAGAATCTGGTTTCATCCGTGTTGACATGTGACTTCAGTCCGACCTCTCTCTGCTGAAACACCGGGAGTCGGTGAAGCTTCAGCCCGCAGAGAATCAGACGACCTCCACTCAGAGAGCGCCGCCTCTCCGCTCGCTCCTCATGCAACTTACTGAAGTTTGATTCTTTCCCTACAGAGAAAACAGCCGACTCGAGGAAATCCCTCCTAATTTAAGGAGGAAATCCGACTGCAGTTTAATTGAAAGCGGCACGTCTGACTCGGCTGCTTAAACCCGACTGTTCCCGCCGTCCTGGGGAGCAGCGAGATGCCTTGATGTGTGTTCGACGCTCTCGCATTTGCAGCAACGCATCCGTTTGAGCGCGCAGAGCGACCGTGGACGCTAATGAAGCAGAGTCCCTGAACCGTGACGCCGGAATCAAACCCAGAAACAGAGAAATCTGTGATGCAGTGGGAGGCGTTTCCCTGACAGCGCCACTCATTTATCAGTAGCACGCCGGCGGAGAGGACATTTTAATTACCCACGCACACCGTGAGGAGGCCACGAAGAAGAACGGGGGGAGAGGGAGAGAGAGAGGTGGCGGTGTGTGTTTGCGAGGACGGATAATTGAGCCTTTTCATCCACATCACAGGTGACAGGTGTGACATTTAGCTTTGGAACATACACTTCCTGCTGTGTGTGTGTGTGTGTGTGTGTGGATGAGTGGTTTCTCTCCCTATTGAATATCCATGAAACACACCTGCTCTAACCTTTTACAGTCTGGTAACTAATGGGCAGGAAACAAAGATGGAGGAAAAGCAGCGACACACAAACACACACACACACACACACACACACACACCCTCGAGGACCTGATCTGACCTGGAGCTTCACCTCCGTCACGCAGACAGAGCGAGGCCGTTGTGTGTCACATGATCTGATTTCTGGTTAATTAAAGTCTGAATGTGCCGGCAGCCGTCTCCTGGTCTGAACAGTGTGAACCAGCGTTCGCCGTGTGAAGTCGCCTGTCGCGGCTCTCGTACAAGTTGGAGCCTGAAATAGATCTGGGAGACTCGGGTCAGGATCAAACGCACTGCGGCCTCTCCAGCAGGTGTTTGTCTCCAGAGCTCGCTCGCCACCGTCTCGCTCAGAGATCTGTTTTTTAAAACCAGACTCTGAGCGTTAGCTGAAGAAACGTGAGCAGACTTCACAGAACCTGCCAGCAGAGGAAGCTTTCTGTTCCTTCTCTCCTGCTAACAGGAAGAGCTAAAGGCTAATCGTCCAGCTGTTGTCATGGTAACGGATAACAAACACAGCTCGTTCAGGATCAGCTGCCGCTTTGTTGCATGGAGCAAAATAAAGAAAACCTCCAATATTACATCCTCTGTGGTTTGTTACCATTGATGCTAATGTTAGCATCGCTAATGTCCCATCACCTGTGCTGACCTCTGACCTCTCCTGAACTTTGCATTCCATCAGTATTTCCTGACCTGATTGACCGTATGAAATGTGGATCTGGTCTCTGTTCCTGGGGTTCCATGAAGACCTCTCGTTGGAGGACTCAGAAGAGACGGTTTAAACCCAGAGCAGTGAAGCTGACGGGGCAGGCTGCGAGATCCCGGCTCGTTGGGTTTTGTCTGTTATCGGGCAGGAAAAAGTGGCGCCCTGGTCCCAGACTTTGTTGTTTTGCAGCTAAACTGTGATGAAAACACAAACAAAGTGATAAAAACCGTTTTGACAGACTGAGCCCTGCAAACCGTGACAAGTGAACGCATCATCCCGGTAAAAACAGCGTACTGCCCCTTTAAACTGCCATTTGAGCTCCTGAATCCTTGCTTGGTGATGAAACCAGAGAAGAAGAGGAAAGTAGAAACTGCGCTCCTTCATCTTCCTCCTCGCCTGTCTTCCAGCCGTCGCCCCTGAAGGTCACGTGACACACAGGAAGTGACATCAAGGCAGACTCTCTGAGCTTCCATTGATCTGTTTTAGGGCAGTTTTTCCCTTCATGACGATGCAAAGAGACCACAGAGTGTGCGATGATGTGCTGAATGATTGATTCTCCAGCCTCTGTCAGGCTCTGACACGCATGCAGCTCCTCTCAGTGTGTTATCAACATCTGAGCGGACGACCTGCACGTCAACAGGTCTGATGCTAACAAGGCCCATGTATAATTTAAGTGCCGGGGCTCCTCTCCTGATCTGCATTTGATGGTGATGCATGGGGCGTATAAAATGCAAATGTGGGGCTCCTGAACGCCCCTCGCTGCTCTGCTCCCGCTCCCCTGCAGGTCTGCCAAAGCTCTATGTAAATGAAGCCAATCAAAGGCACTCGAGTGGCTTTACAGCTGCCATCACGAACCTATCAAACCTCATCTGAGGGCGTGCAGCATGAGGGCGTCTCTGCAGCGCGAGCATAAATAAAAAGCATCAGGCTCCCAGCATCTTTGACTCTCACGTTCCATATATTAATGTTCGAGAGCTCAGGCTTGTTTTATTAAAGACCCGGGTCGGTCTTCGTTATGATGCATGTTGACGATTCCTCGCTGTGACCACAGGTGGAGAGGGAGGACAAAGCCATCTGAATTAAATCCAGCGGCTGCGTTATTCATGCAAAACACTTTACCGTCTTTTCAGGCTGACATTAATCTCCGCGGCGTCAGAGCTGTGCCCATGTTGCGGTGAATATCGTCAGGCTGATGAAGTAAGCAGCGTGAGACTGAGGTCCTCAAAACACAGATTACAGCACTCGGGTGGTTGTTTGTATGATGATGAACCTGCTTCAGTTTACCTGATATTCAGATTTCTGTCAACAAGCACACACTGTTCTGCAGGAAGCACGACAAACACAACAGCTGCAACTAAGACTGGAGTAACCCGGCAACGACTAACGCTGCAATGTCCTGCAGCAGCGTGGGATGCTGGGAGTTGTTGTCTTCCTGTCAGCTGGGATTCCTTCAGTGTTGGTGGTTCAGGAGGTTTTTACTGGGAGCTGAATTCTCCACAGAGGTCTCCTCCTCTCCAAAACAAACAGAGCCGCTGATTCAAACCCAGAGAAACACTGAATAAAGCAGTTCCACCTTAAAAACCACTGTTTCTCCCACGCTGTCGGCCGCACACGGGACGTCCTGGAGGGGCGGCGAGCCGAGCTGCTGCTAACGTTTGCTCAGCTTGTTTCTCTGATAACTTCAGATCCAGACGTCCGACGACTGAAATCCTTCATCTGCTTCAGATACAGAGTTAAAAACAAGCAGCGGCTGAAAAGAGGAGCACAGAAATGTGTCTTACAGCTGATCCAGAGTCAGTTTATCAAGCTGCTGACACACAGACACAACACTGACACATGACCAGAGAGGAGGCGGTGACGCCACAGACAGGAAGTGAAGCCGATCACAGAGTCTGATCTGGATTCACTGAGTCTCTGAGTCTGAACCTGATGAAACACCTGAGATCATGGAGGAACACAGATCTACAACATGTAGAACACAACAACACGTGGTGTGTGTGTTCAGGCTGCTGGTCCACAGTCGGACGCTGACGTCAGGAGCGTTTCGCCCTGATTGCAGATCAGAGCCGGCGGCGGCGGTGAACCTGTGTCTAAGGTTCGTGATCCGACAGCGAGCCCTTCAGCGTGCGGGTGTAAGTCTCTGTGTTTGAGATAATGAAACATTCACTGCCTCTAATCTCATCGGCACAAATTAGTCCTTTGAATCTCATTTTATCTCTTTTTAATATTACCATCGTCTTTATCTCCTTCCCTCTGTGTCTTATCGCTGTGGAGGTAAACAGATAATGATTCGGTTTGATAAAACAGGAAACTGACAAAACAGGGACATTCAGATGTTTAATATTTAAGGTGGAGCTTGCTGGTTATGACTGGTGTGAGAGTGTGTGTGTGTGTGTGAGCGCATGTGTGTGTGTGAGTGTGTGTGCAGCAGTGACCACAGCTGGGGTCGTCCAGGCAATTCATGCTGCCTGAAACAAAACGTGTTACAGTAGAAGGAAGTGGGACATGGACAAATGTGTCCCTCTGCTGACCCCGTAGTGAGAGAGTGTGTGTGTGTGTGTGTGATGATGATGATTATGATGATTGTTAGTGACAACATGTTCAGCCTCCAGTTAGCAGAGCACGTTAGCTTCCTGCTTTGGACGAACGTATTAGTTTGATTTCAGGCTGCAACTCACAATAACTCTCATGTTTGATAAATACACAGATTATTTCTGATTGATTAATAAATTAATATGTAAATCAAACATCAGGGATCAGTGAGAAAGGTCCTTCATATATTATAATCATCTGAATGTGACATTGTCTGTGTCTAAAGTCTGAAACCATGTGAAATGAATCATTTACGAGCACGTCGGACAAAGAAAAGGAAATGATTTGAAGCTGGAATCATTTTATTGGATCATCAGGACAGTTGCTGATTCATTTGCTATCGATCAGCTGATTTTTGCAGCTCTGTGTGTATCTGAGGCTGTTGTTGCTCATAGCTTTGCAGAAACGTGATGGTGCAACAGAGCAATCTGAACAATCTGAGCGTTCGACTCATCTGCGGCTGTGAGCAGCTGATTGGCTGTTTGCAGACACATGTCCGTGTCTGTGTTGTAATGACTTCATGTAAAATCTGCTGAAACTGCGACATCCATCATCTCTGCCCTGAAAACCGAACGCGGTCGAAGAGCGGGATGCTGTCCACGTCTCTTGACCTGCTGATCACGGCATCACTGCATCCTGGCAGGGATCAAACCTGTGACCTTTCAGCTTCAGGATGGAGCCTCCACCTGCCAGGACTCCTCATCACGTCTCATCATGTCCAGCTTTTATTACGAGCCTGACATTTCAGTCGAAGCCGTCTTATTGAAACTCGGCCTGATCGCTGAGCTCCAGCGTCGTGTCTGCAGCGTTATTGTCCTTCCTGTGACCCCGTAGCGGGTGTTTGTATGTAGCCGTGTGCTTTGTTTGCCTCGGTAAGACCCCTGCGTCTGTGTTCATATCAGCATCAACACCGAGGATCAAGAGCTAAGAATCTGGGGGATGAGCAGGATTTCGTTTGGCAACAGTGTCTGTATGGATTCACTGTATGTAGACCCTCCCACTGTGCAGAGCGACGGCTTGAAGTGCACAGACACGACTCTACGGGAGCCCAGAGGGGACACAAAGCTCTTTATGGACCACATGGTATGGATTTGATCTTTGAATGTCAAGCACGAGCTTCTGGGTTTATTGACTGGTTTCTCTTTGTTTTCACTGAGGCCACACAGCAGAGAGTTCCAGCAGCTGAAGAGCGAGAAGCAAGTGTTCGACTGCACGAACGTAAAGAGTTCACGGTGCAGGAGGACGTCACAGGGGCATGATGTGACCTTCAGTTCAGTAGAAAACACCAAAACAGATGCTGCGGTGCAAAATATGATGTGTTTGTCATAATAATAATAAAGAAATGCAGCTCAAAGCGCTGAGACATAAAAGAAAACAGATAAAAAAGGCAGAAAATCAACTTAAAACCAGGGACACGATGAAAATAAGATGGAGAACAGAAGCTACGACACGTCCTCACTGCTGTACGACACAGCAGGTCGATGAGAAACAACACGTACGGCCAATCAGCTGCAGGCGCGGCGGACAAACACGAGGCTCGGTTTGGTCACATTCAGGAAAAGACAAAGTTTGGGTTCAAGTATTTCAGCTCGACTGGATACAAACGCTGGGACGAAACCACGTTTCCTGTGTGTTTGATAAATGTGTGTGTGTGGGCCGTCACGCCGGTGACACCTGCTCCTGCAGAGCGAGCGGTGCGACGCGGGGGAGCGCGCGGCTGTAATCGGTCACAGCAGATGAGATGTGGTGCCCTTTTCAAACTGCAGCCGAACTCGCTGCAGCCTTTACTCATGCAGGGGGCTGTTCTGCTGAGCGTGCACGTCCACACTCTTCACTTCTGTTGCATAATTTACAAATTTACATGTTTTTATCATCTAATTTTAGACATTTGTGATTTTTAATGATCTCTCTGTGTGGTCTGTCTGCATGTTGGACAGAAAGTCGTATTCTCCAGGACCTGATCGGCGACACCTCAAATGTCTCGCGTTGTCCTGCAGGACTCTTCACATTTCACCATCTAAATATAACAGAAATATAAAATACTGTGATTTATTGGTTTCTGCAGGCTTAACGTCCCCTGATCATGCAGGGATGCGATATTTGAACATGCATTCGATTAAATTAGACTTTATTGTCATTGTGCAAAGCTCAGGTACAAAAACAATGAAACGCAATTAGCATCTGACCAGAGGGGCAGAAAGGAGAGGACCCGCAGTGGACTGCATTAAATGCATTAAATAGGTCTTGCATAGTGGTGGAATGTTCATAATTGGGGAGGGAGTGTAACTATTAGGGATGCATGTGCGAAGTCTGCGGTGCAAATATGAAAAATGCTAAATGCTAAATGCTAAATGCCCCATTTCTTGCAGGAGAGCAGTCAAACAGGCTCCAGGAGACAAACATGGAGTTTCCCAGCAGGACTGTGTTAAGATGCACACAGTCCTCCTTTGTGTGTTGTTGTGAGACTGAGCTCCACTCTGCAGCTTCTTTAATGAGTCCATCAGATCCGTTGTGTAAAGCACAGTGTGGACAGTGTGAAGAAGCCAACTCAAACATTACATCCCATAAAGGCAGGGAGCACGCATAACGAGCTAATGCCATCAATCCAGGAAGTGCTGAAATCACAGATGTTTACAGGCTCGATGCAGGGGCATCAAAGTGAACGCAGAGGTCTACTGAGATGCTTTAAAGGGATGTGGGCGCTCCCCGTGCAACGAAACAAACAAACCTGACTTCCTGCTTTGTCCTGAAACGCCAGAGTGACACAGCAGGGAGCCTCCGACCCTGTCAGAGCCCCTGACCCAATAAAAGCAGGACACTGGACAAATCCAGAGAGTCTGGCTCACAGGCGCCGCCGCGGGGTCCCGGTCTGCACCAACCAAGCCCCCATGGTCTGTTTCCACTGCATTCAGTCACGTGGTCACATGATCTGACGCAGCTCTGAGCCCAAATATGTGAGCATCACAGGGCTATTGTTCCCCGCCAGACTCTGCTGTCTGCAGCGTCAGTGATGGTCGATAAGGCCAAAAGCGCTGGTGTGGCTGCTATTTCTGTACACACACACACACACACACACACACACACACACACAGTCACCGAGTCATAGACGGCACTGCTGCTGCTGTCCTTCAGAGCGGAACGACCACGGCGCACACAGGGAGGCAAGGTTGAGAGGAGACATCGTGTGCGGACGCCAGCGACGGTGCAGGAGAACGAGGCTGAACTAGAGACGAAGTCGCGCCAAACGAGCCAAACGAACGTGAACTGTACAGGACTGATGCAAACAGACTCTGACTTCCTGTTTACATCCTGCCTCATCTCTTTACTGACTGTTTCAGATCCAAACGAGCTTCTCCTGCAGCAGGACCTTCAGTGACAAACATTAGCAGCAGAAAATCAGACGTTCAGTAGGGTCTTTGAATGCAACCACAGGTGTCTGAAGGAGGCTTTGAGAATCCATCTTTGTCTGCCGCCGACATCAACGCTCTTTGCAACATGGAAAACTGGGTCATGCCTTCAGTCTCAGAGAGTCTGAGATGATGTATCTTGTCAATGAAACACCAGAAATGTCCTGCGGCGTTGGTGAGTTTGCCTCAGCAGCAGCTGAGACTCCTCCAACAGAGAATAACCCAGAGAGGACTCAAGGATGAGCTGCTGTGAAGCTCCAACACTTCGGCTGCACACGTTGAACTCTGGAGGGGGGGGGGGGTCTTCTTCTGGTAAACTGGGTGAAGTGACCTTTGCAGGCCTGAGTGGAGCCACAGTTCACACCTTCACTGGGCTTTGTTTAGTGATTCGGGGTGGAGGCAGCTTATTAGCTGAGGAGAGGACGAGCACTCATCGTGATTCCCAGCCCTGGGGGGGTAAAGAGGAGCTGGCAGTAATGAAGATGATGATGAGTTGGTAATATCTAATTTCACCCACTGCCTGTGTCTCTCCCTGCAGTGACCAGCTGCAGCCATAATTGGCCGCTGGGCGTGTTTAAAAAGATGATCAATAAAAACAAAGCAACGCGGCCGCCTTTTAAGATCTCCAAGCCATTTTCAGTCCACTTCAAAACATTCTTATCTTTTAAAGGCAAACCCCCGGCTCTTCATCGATCTGTTTGTTTCCTGCCAAACGAAGAGACCCAAATGAGATGGGAAGGGAATAAAAGAAGAAGGGAGGGAAAGACAGAGGCAGGGCAGCCTGGAGCCTCCTGAAGCCCACGACCGGCCTGCTCCGTCTTCAGAGCCGCACATACTGTTGTTGTTGTTCTGTGGTCTAATGTTACAGGAACTGAGACTGTGGACTCACTGAGGCCGAGGCAGAGGAAGATGTCATTAAAGGACGAGAGGCTGATCCAGAAGCAGCAGCAGCGGCAGGGCTGCAGACAAGTTACTGCACAGGACGGAGCAGAGTGTTGGTGCTGAGCACATGCAAACTCATGCAGGGATGCAGGTGGAGTAAATGCAAAGAAAGGTGCAGGGATGCAGGTGGTGCAGGCGCAGTCGTCAGGATGCAGGTGGTGCAGGCGCAGTCGTCAGGATGCAGGTGGTGGAAAAAACCCTGCACGTCCTTGTAAACGGGTGCTGCAGAGCTCCGCCCGTCTGGCCAGCTCCCATGCATAAAACATTGACTCCTTTGTCTGCAGGACTCCAACGAGTCAGAGACGGAGAGGGGAAAATGAAACTGGGCCTTTTTCTGTTAGCGTCACAGCTTTGATGCATTGATTGTGGATTAATTCCTGCTGTAAATCCAGATATTTACAGGGTGTTACCTCCGTCTGCCGTATTTCTCCTCTCCGTCCCTGTTTTGCCCTCATCGCTCTGCCTGTTATTGCTCCTCTCTCCTCCAATCTCAGGTTTATGTGCCATGCAGGCAGGCAGGCTGTGCTCTAACCAGGTCAGAATAGCAGGGATAGACTGGCAGGCTGCTGTGTCCATAGACAGCCCATTACACCCATCAATCAGCCGGCCTGCTCAGGCACTCACCCAGGACGGGACGGGAGGCCGAGGTGAGAGAGGAGGAGGAGGAGGTGGAGACAGATTTAAGAGGCTGCTATTGGGAGATTCATGGCTCCTGGCTGAGTCCTCCATCAGACACAGAAAAATAAATCTGTTCAGATCAATCTGAGCGCTGACGCTTCATTTCTCTGCTCAGGGGACGCGAGGTCTCCGTATTATTACCGGCTCCGGGTTTAAACAGTGGTATTTCAGTAATTACTGGCTGCTGATTGTGAAGCAGACGCCTGCCTCAGACTGCAGGTCCTCAGAGGGCCACCAGCGCTAGGTTACCGTTACGAATAAAGGATTTCCTGCTGGTTTTGGTGCCAGTTCCTAATTGTTTGTGTCTAAAAAGTGATTTAAGCTGCACTTTATATATGTTGGCATCAAAAAGCAGATGCAGCTAATTACTTTTTTTGCAATAATTGGGCAAATAAAGGAAATAACCAGAACCTGTCGCTAATTACTAGTTTTCATAAACACTGGTGAAACTGTAAAAACAAAGATCCAGAGGAGAAAAACCAGGAAAACCCACCGTGCAGCACGACGATACATTAATAAAAGCCCTCAGGGTTCATCACAGGCCTCAGGAGGAGTTAACAGATCTCAGAGCAGTGACACCAAATGGACGCCTGTAAAAGTAATTATTCTTTTATACTCCATCACTCGGTGCGCCTCCACTTCCCTTCGACACTTCCTCAGTCGGAGCGGCGTGACGGAGAGCTTAAAATAAAAGATTTCATCCCGGCGTCTCGACAGGTGACGAGTGAGAGCAGGAAGTCTGTTAAACGAGCTTCAGAGTGACACGCCGCTTTTTAACGGAAAAAGAAAAAGTAAAAAAGAAAAAAAAAGGAAATTTTCCAGAAAGAACCGATCGAATGATGTCGACCAGCAAATATGAGATCAAAACCAGTGAAGGCGCCATCACGGGCGAGACGGTTGATGCTGAACGAGGACGACGTGTTTGAAAGTTGAGCTCATGAATTTAAAGTCTGGAAGGCTCAAAGAATAAAAGCCTGCGTCTTTTATTGATGCACAGATCCAGGATCAGCCTCAGCGGCCTGCTCGCTGTGGCTCTGATCACCTCACAGCTCGTCGTCAGCTGAGAAACTGGCTAACCAACCACAGACAGCACCGAGATCAGAGACACCGATGAGCCAATCAAATGACTCATCAACTTAACCTCCCGACCAACCACCTGCTGAACATACGACGCAGCCATCTTGACTCGAACCAATCAGGTGAGAGAAACCCTCTGATCCTCTGATCCCATCAGATGTCTCCTGACTGGTTGGCGGTTTGACTTCCACCGGCGGTCAGGTCCGTGTGTTTGCACCGCGCAGGGCGCCGCGCTCACAGCCGAACACATGTCAGCTTTCAGAAGGAGGAAGCATCAGCGGTGTCTGCCGGGAGACGGCGGCGGCGGCCTCCGTCTGTTCCACCTGTCAGCTGAGAGCGAGCTGCTCCGCCTCCTCTTCCTGTCTCTGCTCTGTCAGACCTCAGCCAGGTCATCACGTCTGATGTTTGACACGGATCCAGCTCCTCCGGCTGCAGCTCACAGTCGCCGCGCTGCAGCGGAGCAGCATCCACGTGTCAAACGCAGAGAGTCAGACCTTCACCGAGGAAACACGAACACGAACCGACAGCAAACACTCAGGTGAGTGCTCTCACCCCGGGTCACAGACAGAAGCCTGGTGCCAACCTGACGAAGATCAGCTGCAGAGCACGTGTTTCACTGAACGTCATCATTTACACACGTTAAAACTTCTCCCACAGAAAGGATTTAGAGCATGTTTGCCTCCATAATGTTGAAGGAGTTCAAGTTTTAATGTTTTACATTTAAAAAACGTTTAAGTTTCTATTTTTAACCTTTGATTTAATTATTTACTTTGAGATGAGCTCCGACTCCGTTTCTCCATGATCAGCTGTTAGTTTGTCTTTATTGTTCACGTACTGATCATCTGAGTCCAGAGACACTTTCAATGAAGCATTTTTAATAGTTTTAAGCTTCTTGTGTTGCTGCTTTTACTTTGAAAGGGTTTGTCTGCTTCCTCCAACACTGAAATGTCCGCAGCCGCGCTCAGTGTGAAGCTGATGAAGCCGTTTCGTCTGTTTTTCTCTTCACAAAGGCAACTTTTCCACCTCAGCCAAGAAACCTGCGGCCCGACCGACCGAACAGCTCATTAACCAAACGGCCGACCAGCGAAGCGGCGCACCATCTGTTCGGGCGGCCGACGGACCGCTGGTGTTTCAGAACGGGACCTGGCATCGCGTTCGGCCTCTGTTTGTTGGTTCTGTTTATTTACTGTGCGCTCCCAGCAGCTTCACCATGACACTGTATAAATCTGCTTTAAATGCAGCAGGGATGACTCATCGTGTGTGTGTGTGTGTGTGTGTGTGAGGGAGTACACTGCTGCCGCTGCAGCATTATAACCGAGGTACATAACTGCTTTTGTGTGTGTGTGTGTGTTTGGCAGGTGAAGGCAGAGGGAGATGAATGGCGCCCGGCGCCACAGAGAATTGTTTAATAAACATTTTTATTAGCTCCTTTTCACGCCGCTGCCGCTGAACGCAGCGTCATCGCCGGCTAAATCCCATCACGCACTGCAGCCAGGTGTCACCAGGCAACGCTGGCCGCTCCTCAGCCCTGCTGAGGGCAGAGGAACCCGACACACACTTCAGAGCCCTGTTAGTGTGTGGGCACGGCGCCGCATCCAAACCGCACATTTCAACATGTGTGGCATCTGAAAAGATGCACGGCTACAGCCCGACACACAATGCACCGCGCAGCCTGAAGTGATAAAGAGAAACCTGCAGGTTCATTTGTTGACTGTTCAAAGGAAGGAGGTGTTTGATCCCAGACGATGGTTCTTAGCAAACCAAACTGGGACCATCATCCTCTGAAAGCTCTGCTTTAAAACACATTTTCAACATGTGTGGCATCTGAAAAGATGCACGGCTACAGCCCGACACACAATGCACCGCGCAGCCCGAAGTGGAGAAGAGGTGCGTTACGGTGCAGCCGAACTCGCTTCAGAGGCGGACCTCTGAAAAGGAAATGAAATTTGCAGCAAACGTGTAAAACATGTATGGTCCGCCTGAACACCCCGCTAAATGCCCCCGAGACCTCCCATCCCTGTTTGAACCCAACACGAGGCGAGATGTGGCAGATCTGAGGAAGACCGTATCCCCGACACACCAGAGAGCCGAGTTAGCTGTCAGCAGGGACACGTAGGAGATGAACCTGAGGTGAGTTCAGGGTGGTTTCGCTCTGATTGCAGCAGATTGATCAATGTTTATCGATACAATAATGAAATCGTCTGACAGACGTCGTCACGCTGACTCTAAAACGAGGGGGATGGTTCCTCAAAGGAAACATGGTTAGAAGAGGGTGTTTTCTGGTTGGTGCTGCCATCGTGACGAGGACGGCTACAGCAACGAATGCAGCTTCTTCTTCTCTTCCTGAAACTAATCATGTTACCATGACGACACAAGCTGCAGAACCTCTTCTGAAGCTCATCTCATCACCTGCACACACGCTCTTTGTACACAGGTTGAAGAGAATGAAGCTGAATGATGCATCGAGTGAAGTGACTCAGCATCACGGCCGCTGCTTCGCTGCTTCGCTGCTTCGCTGCTTCGCTGCTTCGCTGCTTCGCTGCTTCTTTAGCAACGAGCTTCGAGTCTAATTAAGACAATTGGGCTACAACAACCCAGAAAGAGAAGACCTGAGCTGTGATGTGAGACCGACTCTGTGCATCAGCGCTGAAGCGATCTGCATCAAAGAAGGAAAGAGGCTTCCTGATTGGCTGCCTTCGTTATGCAGTTGACAGATTTACTGCATGCACCCGAACGCCTCGCTGCGCACAGCAGCCATATCAGCGCGCTGGTTGGGTTCAGTCCCGATCGTTCTCCTCCTCAAGAAACACAAATAATGATTAATTAACGGCGTGAACTTTCGCTGCGCGCTTGTTTGTGAACTGAGAGCAGATGGGTCGTAAAGCACAACCTTCGATTAAAGGTCGGCGCCGTAAAACACTCCAAACTGTTTCATCAACCAATCACGCTTAGTAACTCATTCCCCTCTGATGAAGCCGGCCGCGCCGTGCTGTTGACGGGCTCGTGGCGGTTTCACACTGAAGGTTCGACCCAACTGAGGGCAACCTGCCGCTGTTCACGCACACACACACACACTCTCTGAAGTCATTACAAGAGACTCACTGTGTGTCTTCACTCTGTTCCCTGTTGGGCTCCGGTGGGCGTCCGTCCTGCTGTCGCCACAGAAATCGCAGCCAGCTGCAGTCTCTTCAGCTCGCTGATAAACCCCACAGGTGATTCATTCGGGCCATGTTTATGTTTTATGCCATAACATTTGCAGCAAGCTCCGATAGTAAACCGTAATTAGCATGACTTGGCGATTTTCCTGCTCAGGAACATCACCTCGGAGACGTGGAGCCGCTCCTGAAGTCTGAAACCTGTGGCTGCGCTGACACAGCGGCGCTTGGCTGCTGCGGTCGGTGTGAGACAGTGACATCGTCGTCAAACAGAAAAAGATGAATCAACACCTCATTCCACTGTTTATCTCTGCTCCACTCCCTGCGAGGCTGCTCCACGGCATGAGCTCCAACTGAAACATGGAGCTGATGAGCGTGTTTGCATCTGCACTCAGGATACTGTGTTCACATGCACCATGCAGATCCAGGACACCAAACAAAACCCAGACGCTCAACCGAACCAAGGTATTGTTTACATCAGACATATACATGCACCGGTTCTGTTGTTTGCTTCAGGGACCTCAAGCCCTCAAACTCTGCACCTTTCAGGAGCTGATCCACCAGGTCAAAGCCTCTGATTGGTCAAACACAACAAGGACCGATGCAACAACCACAGCGTCTGTTGTTTGGAGCTAATTGGAGCACGATGCATCGCCACGACAACGAATCTCAGCAGGATTACATCAAATCACGGAGGAATCAAAGATCTCAGTTCATTGTTTTTAGCCACCAACCTGCAATATAAACATGTACTTTGTGTTTGTGTACACATGAAACTGTTAAAGTGACAACAAAGGAACAAATTCAAAACAGAAAAGTGAAAATTTTGTGTGCAACTGTAAAATATTGATTCTGTGAGTTTTGTGTTTTTTTTGTGCACATGAAGTTAAAGTTCCCGTGTTTTGTCAGCGCTGTCCTGCTCACTTGTTTGTCTTTCTGGTGTGTGCAGGCAACCAAACACCTGCTTACCGCCGAGTTTGCACTCCGGGCTGTTTCTCTGTTCACCTCGGGCTCTGCTGCGCGACCAAAGCTGCTTTTCAACTGCAGAACTAAACCAAACCTGCAGCTGGAGGCTGCTTCGTGCATGGGCCGCGCTCAGCTCATGTGACTGAGTGACTGACTCATCTCCGTGGTCACGTTGGTGGGCGTGCAACTTTAAAAACTTCAATTATGGCCAACTTTTAAAGTCAGCGCATTTAGTTTCCATGTGAACCACCCGTCCTCCGGTGCGTCTTCACTCTCGAGTGTGCGTCGGGCAGGAGATGCTGCTCGTCGTCTCACAGCACAGACCATTCATCTAAACTAATTATGATCAATGTATCTGGCTTTAGTATGCACATGGTAAACAGTCGGGATGGTCTAACCATGTTAAATTGAAGCAATTTCATTCTAATGTGGTCTCCAGATATCTGCTGAATACATTTATTAAATGATATTAAGACGTATTACCTCCACAGGGCGGCGGCGGCAGCGGCGGCGGCAGCGGGATTCGTATGAGCTGCGGGTAATCATACTCGGCGCTCAGGGGAGAAGCTCTAAGATGCTTTATTTACACAGCAGCGAGACGAAGGTGAGATGATGAGGAATCGCAGTAATAAATTCCAATGATGGAAAACACGAAAGAGCGCGAAATCAAACCCGAGAGACTGCTCGCCACATCGGAGCTCTGCATCATAATCTACAGACCATATTAAAGGTGCATGTGTTCGTGTAGATCAGTTACCATGTCAGCGGCCTCATTAATGCATCTGTTTCTACTCCCATCTGTTGATTGTCATCTATTTTTGATTTTAATAACAGTGTAAAACACCTAAAGCAGCAGAACAGAGAAGATTTGGTGTTTTTCTTGTTAATTAACTTTAAAAACTCGACTTTCTGATCTCTTCACTGAACCCAGAGCTGCCAGGAAAGTCGATTTATGCAGCATCGCTCATAATTACGTCTCTGCTTTGACATGAAGCCTGCATGCATCTCTCGCTCTGTGCATTAAAGTCCTCATTTGCAGCCTGATTTCCACTCTAATTGCTTTTGCGCTCAGTCAGTGGTTTTGTTTTTTGTGGTTTGTCTTTATTTTGGCGTCCAACTTCCTGCCTTAAGTTCCTCTTTGGCTCCCCGCGGCACTAAAAGCAATAGGTTTCAGCAGCAGCAGAAAAACTCTGAAGCTTCTGAACAAGAGACGAAGCCGACACCTGTATTTCAGTGCCACTGGTCCAAACCGCTCTCCCTCCGCCTCCGATCAGTCGTAATAGTTGGAGACGTGGACCAGGGTCCAGACGGCGTTCAGCCATACTGTGGCGGCAGGGAGGACTCGTGACGCTGCGGGAGCGTTTTCAGGAGTTTGCTGCGGAGACACGTTTGTGTTTGAGCAGAATTATGATTTCATCAGCGCTCAAACCTGAAAATACCAGAGAAGAACATTGAAACCTGAACCCAACGAGTGTTTGAAACCACATCTCAGGACGCAGTTAATTACAGGTTAATGAACACATGAACACTCTCCTGCAGGTCAAACACCAAAACATCTTGAAAGCTGCTGTTTCTCTTGCACCTGCACCAAGTCCACAGGCAGCTTCGCAAAAACAGGTTCAAATGTGCAAAAATGTGTTTTAAAGCAGAGCTTTCAGAGGATGATGGTCCCAGTTTGGTTTGGTTTGATAAGAACCATCGTCTGGGATCAAACACCTCCTTCCTTTGAACAGTCAACAAATGAACCTGCAGGTTTCTCTTTATCGCTCTTTCCATCCATACCACTCCTGGAAACGTGTCTGCAGCGGCAGCTCGTTACCACGTTAATCGTTGGGTTTTGGCCCGACTCCTCTTTTAGAAGCAAGGTCTTGTTTCCAGACCGTCCGACGTCCAAGGCTACCTGCAGGTTCGGTGTGTTTGCAGGTAAAGAGACAGATATTGATTGAATTGTTGCTTAAAGTACAGAACCACACAGACTCTGTGAGCGAGAGAGAAGTTTTTCCATTTTTCAGTCAATTTCATTTATAAAGATGAGGAGAAACTTGATAATTAAGCAGCAGAGACCTCGGAGGTCTGTGCATGTCACAGTTTGGATGTTAAATACATTCCTGATGTCTGCCTTCGCTCGATAATAACCTTCAGTGTTACAGAATAAAACTCAGCAGATATCAATATTTCACACTCGTCTGACAGCAGCTGAAATCATCCCCTGATGCCGCGTCGAGCTCGGCGTGACCTTCTGCGCTGAAAGATTTATCGAACACTTGCAACTCTTTGAGCTAAACGAACAGAATCGGCCGCGACGTGACGGCGTTGACCAACAGGAAGGAGCCGAGCGTCGCCCCCCGCCGGCCGGCTTCAGCTGCAGCCGCTGGGTTCTGCCTCTCAGAGGGAAAGATGGGATTGTGTGAACACGTGTCAGCGCCGCGTCTATCTGTTTCTATATCTGACTGTGTTTCCTGAGCTGCAAACATAAGCCGGGTAATGCTCTGTAAGCTCTGAATAACTCCCCTCAGATACTCCCTGTTCCCTGTTCACACAGGACCGTTCAACAACAGCCTCCCGGAGGCATCGGCGAGGAGGGAAGAGCCCGCAGCTTCCAGAAAAATCCAGTTTCATCTGTTGCTTTTACTATTTCTGTGATCAGTCTGCTGACTCCTGTCCTGATTTGACGCCTCTGCATGTAATTAGATTCCCTCAATCTGTAATTTTTGTTGTTTCTCGTGTCTAAAGTTTACAGAAACAAACCGAGCTTGAAGCGTTGAAGTGTTGCAGGCAACACAGATGCGATGAATGAACAAACACGGACGTGACAGCGAAGTTTGTCTGGAGGAAATTTCATCAGGAAGCCGAGCGGAACAGGATGGGGAAACGGTGGACGCGGCTCAGTGGACGGAGAAACAGAAACACAAGGAAAAGTTCTGATCTCATTGTCTCTGCAGAAGTTTCTCTCGCCAAACAAACATGGAAGACAAACCCTGGAGCCGGCGGAGAACGTGCCGACACGTGAGCTCAGATCCAGAGACGCTCGTGGTGCAACGACGAGCACATTTCTGGACAAAAGAGACTTTCCTCAAGGATGCATCCTATGCCAAAGGAGATACAGAGGACACTGCACTGACCAAACAAGCCGTCCTGCAGGCCGACTGGCTTTTGTTCCTCCCATGCAGGTAATAAGCTCCACCTGGTCTCTGGTAGATATCGGACAGCTGTGGCTCATTAACGATCAGGGACAAACGAAGGACTGCAAGACTCCGGCCCTCCAGGACTGGAACTGAGAGCCCCGTGTTTTCTTTTCTGGTGTAATGCATTTGATCTCAGCATGAACTGAGGCGTTTAAACACAAAAGTTGTTGCACCTGTTTCGTCGGCATGGCGACGGGGAGGCTGCCGTCACACATCATGAGAGGGCCGAGATGCAATGAATCGTATAAATGTGCAGCTGGCTGAGTCGGGTTGGAGGAACCCACTAAAGCTGCTTCTGCAGATCTGACCCAACCCTCCTCAAAAACACAGGAAACACACACACATCCCACATTCTCATCATGGTGTGGTGCTGGTCTTTACGATGGTGCAATGGTTTACCGACTTGAGAGTTGGCGCCACCTTCAGGTTATCTCAGGTTATCACCTAAAGCCCGTAAACAAACCCTGATTTTGTCACAGATTCAACCAGGATGAAACTCCATGTTTTGCGGCTGCAGCATGAAACCAGGAACTGCTGATGCAAATGCAAACAGTTCATTAAGCGAGCAGAGAGTCCAGGAGGGCGCCCGGACCGCGGTGTCAGCCATGTTTGTTGTTTGATATCTGACATGGTGTCAGTGATGCACAGCTGAGAGGCTTCGCTGTGACCTCCTGATCAACATCAACACAAACTGATGAGTAACAATGAGTGGATGAGGACAGACGCACGAAGCTGCAGCCTCCTGCTCTGACTCCAGCCGGGACGAAGAAAACAAAACTAATCCAGCAGCTACGAAGTCAGAGTTCTTCAATCAAAATGCACAAATATTTGTCTTATTTCTCCTCCAACGTGTCCCTGAAGCTCAGATCCCAGCAGAGAGACATCAGCCGGAGTCTCCCCCTGCAGCTGCTCAGCCTTAATCTCGCTCCGCGGGTCGCTCTGCTGAACATAAACTCAGAATAGGATGGCGGATCTAAAACTGGGGCTCAAAGAGTTTCATAAAGCCCGGTGGCCTGACCTGACACCGGCGCGCTCCCAGTACGCTCCCGACGCCTGACTCATCCCATCCCCTCACAGCTCATGATCACTGGGAGGACCAAAGAGCATCTCTGATGGTTTGCGTGTGTGTGCGCATTGAAAGACGTGGGTGGGAGGGCGGCAGCATGAGAGGAGACTTCAGATGGGTTCAGATGTCCCGTTTCAAAGTGACTCTCAGTTTCACTCAGCATCGTCTCCAGACGGCTGATATCACCACGGTTACGCACTCGAGCTGTCGAACTGTAACCAACCGCTCACCGCTGACGACTCCGTCAGTACGAACTCATGCTGCAGCTGCAATCAGCGCTTTCTTCTTTCAAATGATTCAACACAGAGCTGAGCTCTCTAATGAAGCCACTGTGCAAACACAGCCCACTGCTGAATTCATGTGCTTTCATGTCAGAGTGGTGAATTAACAGCAGCTCTGTGTGAGGATCAACAGCGCTGTGGGCTTTTCAGGCACAGCATCGGAGCAGCTCGACCCCGTCAGGGGTTAAAGTCAGATATAAAGAAAATATCTGAACTGAGGCGATTCTGCAAACAGCCAGTAGGAGAAGACTGGAGCAGGGACTGACGTCGGGCTGTGAAACTGATTTTAAAGCAACAAATTCTCTGATCTGGTCGCTGGTAGTGTGAATGTTCAGTTGTGTTGATAATATCAGCGGATGTCCTCTGACCTCTGACTCTAATCTCTAACCTGCTGTAAATAAACTCACAGCTAACTGGGACAGGTACAGTGAAATGATCTGTGATAGCCAGGTGTTACAGGTGCTGACACGTCATTGGCTGGAAGGAGCAGTAACAGCTCTGCTGTGCAGAAACACTCAGGTACGCGTAAAAGACCTGCACGCAAAACAGATCTGAAGTAAAAGTACTGAAGTACTTTACAGTATACTAAGAATAATCCACTCTAATATAATCTACCCTACCCCAATCTAATCCAATGTAGTTCTAATACACTCTAGTATAATCTAATCTAATCTAATCTAATCTAATCCAGTTCTAGTCCACTGTAACCTAACTAAATTTAATCCAACTCAAACCAACCTAACCTAATCTTACCTGATCTAACCTAATCTGATGTTATCTAATCTAATCTAATCTAATCTCTGCTTCTGAGGAGCAACGGATTGAAAGTATTAAATGATATAAAGTACTTTTAAACTGCTCAGTACAGTGCAGTTTAGTACAGTACAGTACTTGAGTAAAAGTACTCAGTTACTTCCCTGCTGGCAGGACAGATGCCATATTGTGCTCCTGTGTTTGCAGCTTCCACTCTCCCTTCAGTCACATCTGCAGCTTTGCGCCTGCGTGCAACACGATGAGAAGGCGATCCATCATCCGTGAGTGCGCTCGATGTGAGACGCCGATAGCAGCGGCACCTGGAAGCTGTGCGCGTTGTGCAGGGAGAAGGTTGGAGGTCTTTAATGAAGGATCGTGGGTTTCTCCAGCTGCAGCGAGGCCTCCTGAGGGAAACCAGAGCATGGAGCTCCGGCCTTCACCGCCGAGGAGACGAGCAGCTCCCGGCCTGCTCTGCAACGATTCCCGCTGCAGGATTAATGGACGGTATCCACAGCGATTTGTCTTCCATTGATTGCTTCTTCTGTATTCTGTTCAGCTTTTAACTTTATGTTCATCCCACTTTGCACAAGTAAACTGAGGCAGGACGCCTCCGCCACCGGCTCGCCGCCGTTATGTAACACCCTGCTGCTTTCATCAGTGCAACCACAATAACAAGGAGCTCTGTGACCACAAGCAGCGCCGTCCACTGTCCCCCAGGAGAAAGCTGTACTCTCTGTATTTTAGCATTATCGAGTCCCGCTTTGCAAAAACATGCACT
Source organism: Datnioides undecimradiatus (assembly GCA_008933995.1). Taxonomy (NCBI): domain Eukaryota; kingdom Metazoa; phylum Chordata; class Actinopteri; order Lobotiformes; family Datnioididae; genus Datnioides; species Datnioides undecimradiatus. The sequence goes on along the minus strand of WARS01000093.1, from coordinate 3,347,605 downwards.
GACACAGAAAACAATCAGCTTCCTGAGCTCAGTCTCAGAGAGTGCTGCGGGAAACACCCTCGACTGATTCTCCACAACTTCTCTGGTCTGCTGTGATGGACAGTGTGGTTATTATGGGATAATATCGAGACTCGTCTTCACTTCAACACTAAACATTTGTTGCATCTGACGACAACTGAGCAGACTGATGAAGACCATGAGACACAGGTGAAAGCTCTGGAACGCTCTGCTGCATCTCCTCTCACAGCACCCTGCCTTTATGCCGGAAACACGAAGCAGACTGTCGACGAGTGTTTGCAGAACAGGTTTGTTGTGTTACAGCTTTGTTGTGTTACAGCTTGTGCAGTATTGACGCACTGCAGACACACACACACACACACACACACACACACTCACACACTCACACAGGAGATGGAGGATCAGCAGGTGGTCCCATTACCAATAGGACACACTCCTACTCTCCGCAGCGGGATCATCATCTCGCTCCGTCTCTCCGCCCCTTCCTGTTGTCTCGAGTGGGTTTGATGTGAGCTGGAGTCGTGCTGTGGACTCTGAGGGGGGCCGAGCGTGAAAAACACGATGTTATCATCACTTTTTGGAGCATAAGGACGTTTTTTAAAAGCCGAGCTGCAGCTTAATTTGTGATTCCACAGCTCCACTGGTGTGTTTCCATTAGTGTTTGAGGCTGAAGTGTTTCCTGTTGTTTGCAGCAGTTATTATATTAATAAGGGTTCCCCACTCTTTGCGGCTCTTCTCTGGTTTACAGAGATTTAACATGCGAGTTGAGTTAAGCTGAGTTTATTTTCTAATTCGCACCAACCTTCATTAAAATGCAGCTCTGATTCAGACTCACTACAGCTTCTGCCAGGTTAGCAACTAGCTAAGCAATTAGCAGCTAAAGAGCTAATTGTTGGACTACTGGTGAACAGAGACATGAATGTGGAGCTTTGTGTGTGCGTGAGCACAGCATCAAACACGCCGGCCTGCTGTTTCTGTCAGACCTCTGAAAAAATAATAATGTCCTGCAGTTTTAAAACTAACTCAAGGATTCAAGGATTCAAGGATTCAAGGGCTGAATGTGTTTGTGCACAGGGAGCAGGAGAGGAGCACGGAGCTGATGCACGACTGTATTCAGACGCAGGTTTGCTGAATGTGGTCGTGTTGTGTTGGCACTGGGCTCGGTTCAGACGGATCATATCTGTGTTTGATGACTTAACTCAGTCACACGGTCCCTCACTCTGACATCACTTCCTGTCTCACACACACTTCTGTCCATCCGAGTCAGAGCAGCCTACAAACTGGACGATGCAGCGGGTGGATTTGTCTGAACATTAGTTCTTCAGCTGCCAGCGTCGCACGGTCTGCGGCGGAGCGGCGGCGAGCGCTCGGCCAGTAAACAGACGTAAACAGCAGACATCAGTGCAGCCGCTCAGCAGGAGGGCGAGGACAGACGACAGCCAAGGTCACGCCGACGGAGACAAACACACAGGCGTCCCTGCGCGCTCAGTCTCCATACTGAGTCTCCACTCAGCAGGGACCATGTGACACGACCCAACCAATCACAGTCAAAGATGTTGTTCTCCTCCATGTCTGCGATGGAAAAATGACATTTCTGTTTGTCTGATCCAGTTTTTCAGACCATGCGTTTCCAAACGATAACTCGCGATCAGGTGATTATTACATAATAATCACCTGAAGACGAGCAGCAGCGCTCAGCGCCTGTGGCTCCTCGCCGCCGCATCATACGTAGATCATTCAGAGGTTTGCTCAGCTGCAGGCAGCTCTGCGCCGCAGCCACTGGACGAAATGCAAAACAGGCTTATTCCACGGTAATACTCACAGTATGTCACCTCACAGTACATCATCTCATTATACATCATCTCACAGCGCCTCATCTTACTGCCCAGCCCCATCCAGGGGTAATAACCACCACACTTCTCCTCTGATTGAAGAGGAACACAGGAGTCACTCTGTGAAATGGGCGGATGAACATTTCCCACTTTGCGGAGATGAAACCGAGAGTGAGCGGAGCGAAGACGACTTTATTCAAACGAGACGAGAGGACGAGGCTGAACCGCGGAGAGCGCCGCGCTCTTTACACCTCAGCAGGAAACAGGAGACAACAAATCGAAGGAGGCACAGAAACAAATCCGCGCCGAGCGCTTGTTATTGGAAAAGTCTGATCTGACCTGTCTTCACTGACTTTTACATCAGCGCCCTGACACATCCTGGGAAACAAAGGTTGAATTCGTATCACGCAGGCCTTGGTTTCAGTGCTGTTTGATGTCATTTCATGAGTTTGTGAGCGTGAACACCTTTAAGAGACACACACAGGTGGTCAGGGAGGTGCAGCAGGTTCACACTCACCGCAGCTGCTGTGGGGACTGTTGCTCACTGACCGAGCGGCATGGAGGGATGGGGGCACTTTGAAGAGTCAGAGCCAGCGGATTTCAGTCGTCTTGGTTGCATTTATCACATCACAGAAGGTGTGACGCAGCTAAACGAGGAAACCGCGCACATGAGCGACAAGCTAAATGCTTTCACTCAGTCCTCCACAGTACCCCACGCCGTTTAACTGAAAGCAGCCTGCAGCTCGACCGCAGTGGCTGCTGATACGTCGGCGTTCGTCCGGCCATTTCTCCCCAAACCTGTCGCCGTGAAGTCGTAACTGACAAGCGACACGACAACAAACAGCCGGCGAACTGTCGCTCACAGAGAGCCGCCATCTTGCCTTCGCCCTTCCCCCCACGGTGGCTCCATAACAGGAGGTTTTAGGTTTCACACCCCCACAGTAAAGTCTGCATCAACCAGAACCCCTGCACGTACGTGTGTGTGTGTGTGTGTGTGTGTTTGTGTATGTGTGGTTGTTTATGAGCTGCCGTCAGAGATGGGAGTGCACACAAGTTTTCCCAGGATGCTGTGCAGGTACGACGGGAAGGTGTGACGCCAGGCTCCCACGGGGCTCGTTCAGCATTTACACACACACATGCAAATGTGTGTGAAGAGGAGACGGAGCGCGCTAATGAAGACAAATGTTGAAGCATTCGTCAGAGTTTTCACTCACTCACACACACACACACACACACACACACACACACACACACACACACACACACACACACTGCATGAACTGACGTGTCTGCCCCCAAAAATACATATTCAAAAGGCCGCCCACACACACACACACACACACACACACACACAGCGAGTGTGCGTCATCCAGCTGTACAAGGCTTTCCTTTCTCATCACATCACATCACATTACAGCAGCACAGCAGCCAATCAGAGAGAGTCGTCCGCTGCTCATAGTAAAACGCTTCGTTCCAGAAAGAGAAGGAGTGAACGAGAGCGTGAGACGAGCAGGTCGGACTCAGATAAAGGTGGAGGACAGAGGAGGAAACGAGACTTCTGAATTAACTGGTCCAAAGTCAGTGTTTTCATTCACGAAAGGCTGCAGATGATATTATTACAATCACACAGTTCACCTAAATCATAAAAGAAGAGCAGTCAGTGGGAGGTCAAGCTGCAGACGAGTTCCTGAACATCTGAGAACATTTCTGTGTCTGAAACCAGCAAATTCATCAGGTCGCAGGTTTTAGTTCTTTAATTTATCCAGAAAATGGCAGAAAGACTCTCCTTAGTTTCCAACATGGGCAGCGATAACATGTGAGTCACACACAAGTTGTTAACGTTGAACAGAAACTGTTGTTTTATCAGAAACGTCGTGGCTGAAGCTGCTGGATGTGAGGGGGAAGATGTGGCCTTTCTGATAAACATTAGCTGTTTGAATCAAACCTCAGCAGCAGACTCTCCGCCTGCTCTCCTGCTGCTCTGCTTTACAAGTCTAAATGCTTTAAAATGCAACGAAGTGAAAAACCGAGTCCCATCTCCCGCCGGCCCAGAGGTTTCACAGCTTTTGTTTCCCTATCCCGTCACGAGAGGTTAAACGCAGCCGGGGGTCCTCAGGGTGCAAACGGCCGCCGTTAACTGGCTCGGACAAACCACTCGCTGGTTTCAGCACGGAATAAAAGTCTTTCTGCAGACGGGATCGCTCTGGACTGGCGGGTTTATTCCCCTTCCTCCAGCTCTCAGTGTGCTGGGTGAAGCTCAGGAGACGTTCGTCCTCTGAGGGAACCAGCCGCCGTGTGGAGGCCTGGATGTTCAGCTGATGCAGAGCGCTGCTGTATCCGTCCACCGGACCTCCGACCCCCTCTGATTCCTTCACATTAACATCAAAGTGGTGACCTCGGATCCAGAGCGGAGTCTTTTAAGGTGGTTTCCTGTCTGTCTGCGGTTTAGTACCACTGTCACTGAATAAATAAGAGATAGGAGGAGAGAGAACCCAAGCATGAAAGCACTCCTGCCATCTCTCTGTGCTTCCTCGTGCTATTCCTGCTTCGCCTCCGTCATCTTGTCCCTCTGAATCTGCGTCACGCCGTCGGGGAACTGCGTCCGCTCACGCAGAAGAGGATTGATGGCGCTCCCCTTACAGTTTGGGAACCTGGATTACCTGAAACCTCCTCCTGGTGCAAGGAGGTTTGTGGAGGAGCTGCATTCGTTACCACGGTGCACGGTGAGGTCAGAGGCCAAAACAGCAGCTGTGGAGCTGGTGAGGAAACCGCGAGGTCCATTTAGGAGCTGTTCTGGAGCTTTCACTCACACCAAACAGTCCTCCTCAACCCACTGAGTGAATCTGAACTTGCTTCAACATGCACGTCAGGAAAGTTCAAACGTCAACAGTCCACTGACATCTTCAACTAAAGATGAAGATCATGCAATATGAGCAAAAGCTCCAGAAAACCTTCTGCTGTGTTGTCACAGTTTCCATGGAAACTTGTGAAAGCTGATTCTCAACACTGTAAAGTTGGTTTGACTCAAGGTCCACTTACTGTCTTTTTCTGGAGCTTTCATCCACCGCAGCGGGATGAACGTCCTCAGGTTACATGATGACACCTGAGCGAACTCAATGGAGTGAAAGCTCCAGAAAAGGTCAGTAAGAGGTCTTTGAGTTTCCGCTGCATCGTTTTGTGATGTTTCACATTAAAAACGGGGAAAGTGTCGCTTTAAAAGTCGAAACTGAAGCTGCTCGTACGATTGTTTTCTCAGCTGATCCACTAATTTAATGAAGTGATCATGTCAGCACTGACTCAACACCTTTGCTCAGAGATACTTCAGCAACCGGCAAGGAATGCAGCTCAAGGATGACTCAAGGCTCCTTGATTTTGCACGCCTTCAGTGAATGCACATTCCTTTTCACCTCCTCGCCTTCATCCTGTCATGTCTGAAAATCAAGGTGAAGCGAATGAAAAATAGCTGCTGCACCAATGAAAATATCCACCGCCAGGTTTTCTGAAGATGTGAAGTGAACCTTGGGCAGAGACACTTTTGATGAAACGGTGTGCCACGTTTGAATAAAAATAGAGCGACTTCTGACGACGCTGAATCTTTCAAGGTCCCGTTTTTCTTTTCTGAAAAGCCACAGTTATTCAATAAACCCTGAAAATTACACTGGTGACGCAGAGTTTCAATAGTTTGTCTCATGCGACGCAGGGAAACTTGTCAGTTCGGATGCGTTTCAGCCCAAAAATCTAAAGTTCAGCAGAATCACGAGGTTTCGCTTGAATGTTTAGATCATTTAGCTCATCCTTTCCAATCACACCCACAAGCTGGAGACTCCATGTCCCTGGCATTTCACTGACCGCTGTGCAACTTCTGCTCCCAGCAAGACTTGACATGAAGTCACCGACGAGAACAGAGTAACTGAAACCAATTTACAATGACATTTAAGGAAGTAGAGTCATTCTTACACTGCGACGCTGCGAGAGTATCTCAAAGGGAAACCACCTGTCTGTTGTTCAAGTTCCCCTGCTAGCACCAAAACAGCTCTGATCAATCCAAGTATCACCTCCACAAGACCTCTGAAGGTGTCCTGGGGTATCTGAGCAGAAGATCCCTCAAGTCCTGCAGGCGCTGAGGTTGAGCCATGGAACATGTCCATGAATGCCAGGATCACCCCGCCTCTGCTGGATTGCCTTCTTCCCATGGTGCATCCTGGTGCACATGATGTAAAGGACATGTTATCCATCACACCAGGCCAACTTACTGCACCTGCAGGTGATGTCGGTGGTGGACGGTGTTTAGAAGGAGCAGCGTTACTGTGGCACCTCTGTGCATCAGTAAGTAAAGTATCAACCACTGCGTGCTGGGAACAGACCACAAGACCTGCTGACTGATGGTCCGACTGAGTCGTCTCGCCGTTTCAGGCTCACCGCTGTCACCTGCCGGTCGTGTTGATGCTGCCTCTCTGCTGCTGCCCTCTGCCTGTGCACCCGATGCTCTCTGACTCGCTCACCTGGCTCTCACATCCACCTGCTCACCTGTAATTGATTTCTGCTAATTCGCTGCCAGATTGTCGATCATTGCTTTCCACAATCCTGACTGCATTTTATTCCTTGCACTCACATCTGTTTAAACGTCATGCAGACCAGTAAACTCACGTGTCTTCACCTCAGCTAAAGATCCCTGACGTTCCCTCGTCCGCCCCGTCGTCTGTTTGACATCGAGACACCCGTCATTGGATGAAACCGTGAAAATCAACCACAGACCAAATAGCAGACGAATATCTTTGAGCTCATCACTAACAAAGCTTGGCATTTCCCACACTGCCGCTCATAATGACAGTGACACACGGGACGGGCTTTCGTCAGCGTCTCGTCCTTTAATCAAAGGTCGGAGTAACTATGGCAACCCTGACAGGTAGGAACTGTTTTGCAAGAAGAAGTATTGCTTTTATACACGTAGAAAATATTTGCACAGTGCACATTTTGAGGATTTGTATGCAGAGGTCAACACGCCGGCGGCCGGTCTGGACAAATCTCAGAGACACCTGGGAGCAGCCGGAAACTCGGAGCTGCAGCCACAGAGGAACAAACCCTGTGACCTCGTCTTTCTCCTTGTGGTGCCGCCGCCATCAGCAGCCAATTAGAAGATGTCTTCACAGAGACATCAAAGTGGCGGCGGTGGTGGTGGGGGGCATCGGGGCATCAGTGGGCTACATACAGAGACAGCAGGTGTCCACACAATACGACGCCATAACACACACAAGGCCCCTGAACGCATCGAGGATCAATGACAGCAGAGACGGAGCGACCTCAAACACTGAAGAAGCAAAAGCAAACGAGGGCGAGAGAAGGAAGCGAGGTGCACGCATATGTAAACATGTAAACATCATGTTTAAAGGGACGTGTTTCCATTTCATGACAGACGTTCAGCCTGTTTTAGCTCAATGTTTTGGTTCTAATGCATCTTTAAATAAAATGATTTAATGCTCGTTTGTCACAGGGAATCATAGCTGCAGCCTGGTTTCTTCATCCGTACAAACCCTGAGTTCGTCATTTCTAAGCTCAGGTTTAATTCATGAGCAGTTGCTGAAGGTTTATTTTTAGTTTAATGTCTAGTTTTTGTTGTTAGTCTGTTGTGGGCCTGTTAAACTCACCGAGCCACTGTGCTGCTCTGCAGACAAACTTCTGCAAGTTGTAATTAAATTCAGGACCAATATTTAAATAATTAATAAACTCTGGCATTTTAGGTGCTTTTTGCATAATTATTACTACAATAAATACAAGCTGTACCGCCTGAAACCTGAATTAATTATTATATTTAATCCTTTTAGCATGTCAGTGAACTTTGTGCCTGGTAACGTCATGTTGCAGCTGACGAATCCGCTGATTAAACTACTTTTACCTTCGTACCCTTTCACCATAAATAAATAAAACTTTCCTGAAACTTTCCTGAGTCTGTGGCTGCCAGAGGCTCCGAGTCAAACGCAGGAATCCTTGTGCTTTCATTACTTCCAATGGAGGCACAACAAACTGAGAGCTAACGAGCTGAGAACCAATGAGCCGTTGTCTAACAGCGTTTTGTCTTGCCTTGTGCGGCCTTAAATATGTATGAAGCAACATGAGGCTCTCTAAGTGGCTTTCAGACCGACTTAATCCTCTTGGAGAGTTTAGCCCAATGAGGGGTGAAGGTGGGTGTGTGGGGGGGGGTTGACGGTGGAGTTCAATTGACGAAGATGCATCCATTCACTCCCTTTGTAATTAAAAGCAAATTACAGCAGAAGTGAGGAGCAGGAGAGGTGGGCTCCAATCAGTCGGTCGCAGGATCAATTATTTAAATGCACACATCAGTTTAAAGACACGTGAGCGCTCAGGTGGGTCGGCCAAGTTCACCTGCAGCAGGAACACACGAGCTGGACGCATATTCCTGTTCACACAGGAGCTCGATTAAAAGCATTAAGGCGATGTAATCTGAACCATTACTGTGGTGGTAAATATGATATCTATAGAAAAACATGCAGTATATAACAATATTGCACAGTTGCATGTGAGAATCCCCTCCAGACAGCTAGCTGCACTGCTAACCGAGCTAACTAGCCAATGGATGCTGCGGTTAGCAGGCACTTTAGCAACAAGTTAAGCTCTCTGTTCATTTAAAGTTTTAAAATCAGACCTGTTTTCACCCAAACTGGTGAATAAAGTCACAAAGCTGAGTTATTACTATGCACACGGCAATGCAGCTGATTCAGATGTTCATGCAAACAGCAAGAAGACCAGCTTCCTCTGCTGGGATCATGTGATTTCCTCTCAGAGATGCCTCCTCTGCAGCCTCAGTGTAGTAAATACCGTGTTCCTATGTTTGAGTCCAGCTGAACAGTATAAATGCATTTACATGTGTGCATCTAAGAGAGTTTGAATGTTTTAAACTGAAGCGTCTCTGTGCAAACGTCAGCGTTAGTGCAGGCTGTACATGCTGGATCTCTGTCTCGCTGAGGTGGCTCTGACTGATCTTCATGACGAACAGACGTAAATTCAGCAGCACGGCGCTCTAACATAGAAAACACACCAGAGACCCGAGTCAAATCCCCTTCCTCCTCAGCTCTGTTCGTCTTTTTGTCTTCTGCGTCTCTTCTTCACCTCCGTACGCCCGACTCCCTCCTCTGTGACTGATCTTTGCTTTTGCTCCTCACTCCTCCTCAGGGGGAGTTTAGGCGAAGCAGCTCAGAATTTACTCGTCTCAAACTGAGATGAATGTGTTCCTCAGGAGGCCGGCGGGCGCACGCTGTAAATAAATTTACAGTTTGGAGGATTAGCAGGAGAGTAATAGAAGAATTATGTGTTTAATACATGAGAGCAGCTAAACATTTGACTTTGGAGTCATTAGATATAAGACACCTGATTGGCCGAGCCACCGCTGACAGTGAGGTCACGTCTCGTAGACTCTGTTTAGAAGTTTTATTTAAACTCAGTTCACACCAAAGATTCACAACAATGCGAAAACCTGCAAGTGTGCACCGACGCAGCTACACAAGACAACATGTTGTTTCCATAGCAACGGCTCTCTGTTCTCCCGCTCTAGCCGCCGGCCTTTTCCAGGCCTGTTTTATGCACCTGGATATAATTGGCATTGAATTAAAATATGAGAGAGCGCAGTGATGTGAGTAACTTGCCACAGTTTCTACTATTGATGAAACAACAGAAAACATGAGCACTGAGAGTCTGGAGCTCCCGTCTCTTCTCCAGAGCTCTGAGATTTCAACTAGCTGACTTTGCTACGAGCTGATTGGCTGTTCAAACAGGTCAGGTGCTTCCAGGGCCTGCGTCCACCTGAGATACAGACAAGCAAATCATTTAACGTGATGCAACTGTTGTTCAGCAGCAGCACATGTGAGATGTCATTGGGTTTTTGTGGTATATGTCCCGCCCCTCCTCCGCTGTGATTGGTCACAGCTTTTCTGGAAAAGGTTCGGCGCGCCTCCAGTTGAACGATTCTCCAGACAGCGTGTTTAAAACGGCGTTTACACCTTCAGGTTCTTCATGAAACAGGTGCACCAGTTGTGACCGAGTCTCCTGCAGAGAAGTGTGTAATCTGGTTTTTAAGACACCGCGGGGAAAACCTGGAAACGCTGCTCCATTTAAATAAAGAATCTAAAAGCTCAGTGTGGAAAACGAAATAATCACATCAGCTTTGTGAGTGAGAGTCGTTAGAAAGACAGATCATAAGTGCTGCAGACTGACCCCGCTGTAAATGAATGAGTCTGAGCAGGAGCTTAAAGAGGAGCCGCTCTTTAATAAAGCTGAAGGACTTGAAAGAGACTTAAACCTCTCCAACAGCGGGTTCGAGGGTCTGAGTCCAACAAGGTTTGTAACTTTCAGAAGCTGCAGATCTGATAACCAGAGCCCACTTCAAGCAGCGATTGGTCACAGGTTGTGAAGGAGTGAGAGCTGAACTTCTCTCATCATCAAACAACAACTGCAGCATCACTTTGAACAGCCGAGTCCATCAGAGAGAGATCGAGGGCCAAACCCTGAAGAGACTGGACCTCAGGCTGTAACGTAGGTCACATGATCGCTGCCTGAACAAAAGCTGCCCTACAGGAAACTGGCCCTTTAAACTCAAACCATGTCGCCTTAACTGCATCAAACTTGGATGATGTCATCAATGACGATGTCAGATCAGAAAACGCCTCCACGTGTCATCGTAACGTAGATGCCAGGTTGATGAACAGGTCTTTCACAGCCAGGAGAACCTTGACAGTGAGTGGGTCTGCATGCACTCCAGTATCCTGGTTATGATCCGAGTTTGCATCCTGATTATCCTGGGTTTAGTGATCCTGATCCGTGTCCAGGTTTCTGAAGCATCTCGTAGCTGCTGTTGAGAAATCAAGACACAGCTGCAGAAATGATGACGTGTACCTGATGAACCTGATATAATGACTCGTTTTCATACCATGCAAACCTTATTTATTAAAGATACCTTGGTTTTGATTGGTGCACGTGTGAACACACTCTCATGATGTGAGAGAGCTCCTGAGGAGACGCCACACACCTGTGTTCACCAGCTCCACGTCCAGCAAACTGACCTCCAACACGTGAAATTGGTGTCACGGCTCTTTAAGTCATCGGCGTGAAGATGCAGCTCTCACATGGACACACACACGTTTACACATTCAGCACAACAAGCCGCTCACAGCGGCGGAGACGTAAATGCATCCTAACAGCGACGAGCCTCGGGCGCAGCTTTCCTTCATGCTGTCTGGAGCTAATCCACCTCTTCTCTCCTCCTCCGCCTCCTCTGCCCTTTTCACCCGTCTCTAACTCTCTCTGCTCCATCCTCTGCTCGCTCCTCTCCTCTCTGCAAACTTCACATTTTAATATTTTACACTTTAATCACTTCATGTTTAATCTGGTGTTTTCAGGCGGCCTGGCTTCGATACAGATCTCGCCGCTCTTCAGAGCTCATCCGTCCGATCGGTCTTGAAACGTTCACAGAATGTCAACAGAAGTGCACGTCACGGTTCAGTCACAACAGAGACACCAGATATCATTGCTTCGGACCCAGTGAAGGGGAAAGACATCGACTGCTCAAGTTCACTTTCCTGCTCTGTTTGTGATCGGCAGAGCAGCAGAGACACTGATACCATTTAGTGGATTTAAAGGACGAACACGTTCTATCTTTCAAAGAGAGAGCAAAACCAATAACGAGCTTATCTCATCGAAACGTGCGCGTCTTTGTCTGCGTCAGACTTCAATATCACGACAGGGAGAGACTGAATCAAAAGCTGCTTTAAAAGAATATTTATGACTTTATTATGTTTTCATTCTGATTATTAACAAGAAGAGAGCCAGAGGCAGCAGAGGGACTGAATGACCACAGAGTCAAACGGGAGCAAACACTCGTCCGGGACTACTTTCAGCGGCGGATGGATCCACATTTGGTGCTCTGATTAACATTGGGGGCAGCAGGACAGTGTCAGGACTTCATCCTGTTTGGCTGAAGTGTCGAGCTGAGGGTTCATCAGTCTGGCTTTAATCTGCCTGATTCTAATGATTAAAACGGTCATTTTATCATTTTTAATGAATATAATTAATGAAAGTGACCCGATGGCAGTGATTCCTGTTTCTACAACATCATTTGTGGTGCCGGCGAGCAGACATGCAGCCAAACAAACAGCCCAGACGTGTGAAGTCGACTGGAGTCGCTGCTTTATCCTTAGAAGATGTTGTCACCACTGATCCCAGAGGCTTCATCAGCTCCGGCCTGATGAATGAAAGATGAGACTAACAAACAGTAAATCCATCCGCCTCCCGCTGCTTCACCGCTATCCACTGAATTCCCTTCAAACCGGTCGGACTGCGAATCCTTCTGCTGCCTAACAAACACGGCGTGCAGCATAAAACGTTCCACTTCATGTTTTCATCAAGCTCTCAAACAACAAAACACTGGATGTTTCATAATTGATCGAGCTCCAGTGAAGGAGCGTGAAGGGCGAGGCTGCAGGTTCCTCTGAGCGCTCGGGTGTGTGTCTCCTCCTGAACGACGGCACCTGAACTGTCCGGTGCCGCCCTGCTCAGCTCGCAGACCTCACATCGGGATGACGTCATGTAAAGCTGATCGTTCCTTCGGATCCATCCTTCGGATCCATCCTTCGGATCCATCCTTCGGATCCATCCGTCACAGCAGAAATAAATCCTGCTGCACAGTTTCATAACTGGCTGAGTTTGATCACAGTGATCTGTGGTGAAATGATCCCACAGCCACTGGGACCAATCAGCAGCGAGGCTGAGTGACGACGTTAGGTCAAGTTAGGACGAGTGTGTGTGTGTGTGTGCGTGTGTCCTCATGAAGAGGTCTCTTTAGGGCCACAGTGGTGGTTGTGTGTGTACAGACTGATTGTCAGAGAATGGCAGGAGAAAGAAGTGTGTGTTTGTGTGTGTGTGTTTATTTACCTACAACACACACACACACACACGCGCACACACACTCACTCTCCGGTCTCCGTGTCAATGTCTTTATCAGCCTTTCTCCCCGGGACGGCCCTCTGTTCCGCCTGACAGCTGCCTCTGATTGGGTGTTGATGAAAAACACCGTTTCCCAGAGCGCACTGCAGCCCGGCTGTCCACCCATGCGATCGGCCAGCCGGTGCGCGGCCAGCGTGAGATTTGGAGTCTGCAGCTTTGATGTGGCTGAGCTGCTGCGTCACGCTCAGTGGAGCCGTGCACCGCGGCGGCCATATTGATACCCTCACAGAGGGGCAGAAATCAATCCTGCTCTGAGTGTGTGTGTGCATGTGTGTGCGTGTGTGTGTGTATGTGTGTGCGTGTGTGTGTGTGTGCGAGGCTGGTGATCCTTCTTCACACACACGTCCTCCTCTCTGTCTCCCGCCGGCGGCCGTGCTTAATGGCAGCGACGGAATAAACGACGCGGCGCAGGATAAAGGCTCAGCGGTGAAAACAGGAAGTTATTCCCGCCCGGCTCAATAACTGTACCGTGCAGTTGACGACGTTCAGTCGATGTTCAATAGGCCACACCGTTATCTGACCACCGGCTGGATTTCCACGAGTCCTCCGAGGAGCTGATGGTCTCCTGGGGATGATTTCCTGGACCTCTGAACTCTCCCCCGGCGTCATAATCCACAGATTGATTTTATATCTGAGGAGCTCATTGATCCTCCACGGGCAGTAACCCCTTCAGTTTTAATGACCCCAGATTAGCAGCGTCATTATAATTTTGATTGCTCCTGCCGACACTTTCATATCGCGGGGTGTAATGAGCGATTCAGCCTCTAGTGGGCGCCAGGGGAGCTTCTGACCACAGAGAGTGTTACTGTCTGCCTGAGACGAAGGCTTCGAGCGATTACAGCTGTTTATTAGCTGCACCAGCCTGAGAACCGATGCAGTCCTGCTGTAAATCCTCCTCCATGAGGGTTTTAATGTCCAGCTTGTTCTGAAACCGGATGCTGATTCACCTTAATGATCATTTTGGAGGATGCACTTCATCTTCGTCTCGCTGTATGAACACTGAGAAGTCGTGTTTCTGACTCATCGCTCTCCTCAGGCTGTTATTGCCTTAAAAACAAAGTGATATGAACACTGAAGCTGCTTTGCTTGGTTCAAATGACTCAGCAGGACTCATTGATGACTCTGCATATGTTTAAGTGATCAATAAAGGTGATTTTGCTATTAGGCGTGCTCAATCTGCTGATGAAGACCATGTGGTGTGGTTGAGAGCTCCAGAAATGACACTAAAGGGACCCCATGGTGTCCTGGCAGCCGCTCCAAGCAGCTGCTCTTCAATTTTAGCGGCGACCCTTCCAACATGGCTGCCGACCTGGGACCTCAGGTAGCTCCCGTGGAGCCTCGACAGCAGCCGCCCCGATGCCTCTGGAGGAAATTTCCAAGTGAGAACTCATTTCGGCTCCTCGCATCACGGAGCGAGCTGCAGGCGGAGGACTGCACCTTACAAGGCAGAGACAGAACTTGCAGGAGGCTGGTGCACGGCTGAATTGTGCTTTTGCATCAGGAACGAGGGGAGTCGCCTCAGCCGGCCGCTGCTTCACCTCCACAATCAGTTCACAGGCAGTCAACAGAGCCAGGGCCTCATGAAGATGGTGCAGTGCAGAAAATTCATCATCTGAGTCATTTTGTTTGGTCCCGATGTCGCAATAAGGTTTGAAAACTCTTGTGCCACGTCGTCACACTCAAGTTCAAAACACTCCTTCCCTGGTCTGCAGGGGTCGGGAGATAACGGAGGGGATGAAAGAAGAAGCAGGAGGAGGACGAGAGGAAGATGGCGGTGAGAGTGACACAAGAGGATGTAGTCTGCAGGCAGAGATTATTAAAAGGCCACGAGGGGAGCCAATAACAGTTACTGGCCTTTACTCAGCTTTATCACCCCACCACGCAGCACACACCCCCCTCCGCCTAAGATCAGTGACAACAATCAAAATGCAAAATCCTGAAACAACAGTTTGTCTCTGACCTGCAGACGAGCCTTAAGCTGCCGTTAGTGTATTTGTGTGTTTATGGTGTTGAGCAACAGCCTCCTGTGGATGTATTACAGTCATTTTGTGCTATGAGGCAGCAAAACATCTCACTTATCGCCCTTTCACAAACAGAAACCAGAGCGGGGAAGGTCGGCAGGGAGGCTCTAGAAGGATGGAGGGAGGAAGGAAGGAGACGATCCAAGGAGCTCCTTTAATCATCATCACAGCCGACCGACAGTCCCGGTCGGTCCGCGCAGGCTCGGCCAGACAGCCAAACCAAAAAAACCCATCTGCTTCTCGTGTCCCTCAACAATGAGCCTGTAATCTGAATAAATGGGCCCGGCACTCGGCTCGCACTCGTAATGGCTTCACTCATCGCACGGAGCGAGGGCGAAGGGATGAAGATGAAGAGGGAAAGACGGAACACGCAGGGTTAGGCGAGGATTCAGTCCACGCGTCCGAACTCGTCTTTAACGTGTTCCTGTTTTGCGGAATGTGTCCGCTCCCCCTCACTGTGAGGACAGCTGATGCTATTCAAAGCCAGCACACCCTCATTAACAGACAACGAGAAGGTGAAAGTCCTGCGCCCACCCGCTCTGCTCCGTCACATGACTTCCTGCTCTGCTCCAGTCGTCATTATTGCAGGTGGGACTACAGTTGATTTAACTGTTTGACGGGTTTGACGAGCTAATGCGTGTGAAGTTTGTGCAAAAGAAACATTTTGAATAAAAGGCCGAACGGCTGAGAGAACATGGACGACAGGAATTAGAAAGGATTAGTGTCAACAGGGAAACAAGAGGCGCCGGATCGATAATGTTGTGTGATTAGGTCCAAAGAAGAGGTTTGTCTTTTGTTATGTGCGGTTTAACAAACCAAATCAGCCCAGTGGGACAATTAAGTTTGAATGGAAAACCGATAGCAAGGCGGACGTCGGCGAGGAGCGTTTGTGCTGTAATGACGCACTCCGCGGTCGGAAACATCGCTTATATCTGACAAACCACGAGGCCTGGCAAGGCTCAGCGTCAGGTTAGCGTTAGCCTTTACAGACATGCCGACTGCAGCGAAGACATCCAATCACCTGCACAAATCAGTTTCTGCATGAAGCAACAAACTCTGCAGTCGCTGATTCATCACGCGTCACCTGGTCTGTGGTTGCACACAGATTTTGGGAGTTTTGAGAGCTGCTGAGTCATCACAAACAGAGCCCCCACAGTTCACCGACTGAGCCTCAGCAACTGTTAAAGACTAAATCAACCCAATGAGATTAAAAATAGCTAAAAACTACATCACGATGTTAAAGGGACACTTTCAGCCGGGACTGTGTTGCCATGTTTTTGTCCCTAAGCGACAGAAGGAGACAACGATTTGTGAAACTGCAAAACGCTTCAGTGTCTGTCAGAGTTCGTCCAATAACAGTGTTTGTATTTGTCGCAGACAGGCTCAGATTGTTGTTGTCAGTGTGTGACAATGATCCTGCAGAGACAAACCTTTGTTTTAAAGAGGAACATCCTTGGTGTTTAAACAGAAACAGCTGTTACGTCTCTCTGCTCTCACCCACCAGACTCCAGTCAAAATAATGCTGATTTAAGCAACACGATTCATTTAAACTCAACAAAAACAACACAAAGATTGTTAAAACTGTCTTTTTTAGTCTTTTCACTGTTCCAACAATCATTCAGCTCTGGTCTCGTTAAGATAAAGCCTTAATTTACACATTTTCACATGAGATGCAAGTGAACATAAGGACTGTCGCTCAACACTGGATCAGTTTCAAAACCTGTCACCGCCATGAGTCGCTCACACGTCTCTGAAGATGCACGCAAGATGATTAACGAGCGCGGGATGAAAACCTGTTTCGGAGGAAACACACTCCAGTCTGAATGCATCCAGCTCCACGCAGACCCCGGCGCTGCCTGCACTAATTGGTAAGTGGTGCGTTGGGATCACGCAGCGCAGCGTGATCCTGCCACACCAGGCGCCGAGAACATCCATTTATTTATTCCACTTTAAAAAAAGCCCCAATCCTCCGCTGACTAATCCCAATTACCTTTGAAGTGAGCACTTCAGCTGCATTTAACAATTAAATAAAAACAAAAACAGGCCATTAAAAAGCCACTAGCTGCTGTTAAACACCACGACATTATTAAACATTAATTCACAGCCACCGCTGGCTCATGCAGGAAGTTAAATGTTCTGACATTTTACTGGAAAACCGCTCACTTCATTCCTGGAGCCCCAGTTTCTGCTCGACCGTCTGTCAAACACCGCTGCGGCGGTCTGAGGGTGATTGAAACGGGTCCTGAGATGCACTTTGTTCCTGATTGGCCCATCAGGTGCCGGCATCGTTAGACAAAGCTGCATAATTAGTCTGAATTGCGGCATCAGTCACATGCACGTCATGCTCTGTCGACACGCAGAGCTGATGCATCAGCTCATACTCCTGTAAGTTACAGCTGCCTCCGTCTCATCCACACATTATTATTACAATCAGCTAATCAGAGGGTTCAAGCCAAGAGGTCACACCTGTGCAGCCTCCACCGAAGAAGACGACGCCGCAGACTACGACACGCTGTCTTTGGGTCCATCAGTGCAAACGAACATGCGCGCACGCTGCAGGGACGCCACACTTTAAACGTTTGTGAATCAGAAAAGACGACTGCTGTGCAGCGACTGTTGAGCCCTCATGCTGCTGTCAGACGCAAACGAACTCCTCGGTGTTCTGCCTCCTCCTGCAGACAAACACACAGCACCAGCTTTGCACCATCACGTCTATGTTTCACTTTGTTTCCCTCAAAACTTTCCAGAGTCCACACTGTGCATCAGAAGCCTCCCACAGAAACATCTGAAATGCTTATTGTCTTTGATACGTGGGCTTTGCAGCGCGGCCTCACTGGTCTCCAACCAGGCTTCATAACACATATTTATTCTTCTGTTGTTCTGAATCGAAGGGAAATGACCTGGTGCTGCTGTCAAATATTAATCTATGCACTTTGTACTTTTTACTTTTTGTTTAACAACGTTTTAAGCTGTCAGGGTGAACAAGAATCTGCTCCTGTCGTATCTGTGTGGGTAGAATATGAACATTTACTTTAAAATAAGACGTTCTGCTGACGTCACTGGGTGCACGTGGGCGGGGCTAAAGTAGGAAAACCTCTGACCAATCAGAATGCAGCAACATTTAAACCTTAACTTGATCAAAAGTGGGTGAATTGTTTGGTTAAAGTCGATCAAACTTGAGTTTCTGATGATAAAACTGCTTTAAAAAGTGTTTTAGCTTCGATTAGTGAGGAATCGTCACTTTACAGTTAAACTCTGATATAACACAGGAGCAGCTTCTCAGACACGGCGTCCCATCAGTTTGTTTAATCCACAGAAAACACTGTCTTATGGTTTATGTATGGAGACAACAGGTAACCTAACTACTTCATTTTGATTTAAGAGGAATTCAATCCTAACACTCAGGACTCTGGGCTCCTTCGGTGCACGAGGACCGTCCCTTCAAACGGGGTTAACGTCAGCTCCGCTCGGTTCAGTCGGGAGCGAGAGTCCATCGGTGTCTCCCAGACGCCTGCCGGCCAACAGAGGCGGGCGCCTGCCACCATGAACTGAAGTATTTCAGGGTTTAAATCATCTCTCTGTGCTTTCTCTGAGACTTCAGTACACGTCAACACAGCCATGTTTCCAGAATCCCACACTTTGGGATTGGACCTTGGTCTTTGATCCGCTCTTCATTCGCTCTCCGGCCTCCGCTATTAAATTGTGACAGATGTAACGTTATCAGTTTGCTGTGATCCTCCAGGGTCTCCGTCCATTTGTTCGCCTCCTGCAGTCTGAAGCCAAGTGTCCGCTCCACACGGCGGCGGGAGTCCCTGCTGGTCTGAGCCGGATCAGAGGTCCACTCTCGGCTCTCATCACTCAGACTGACACTCGGCAGCTCGACGTCCGTTAAACCTGCCCGACTGTGCTCATCTCACTGTGAACTCTTCACAAAGGGAAAAACCCTTTAAATACACACAAAGAGACACAAAGACACTGTTCTGTGTTCATTGACTTACACCCGACACCCTGTTCGCTCACTCACAGCACCAACAACAAAGTCTGATCCAGGACGAGGTCTGAATGGTAACGAACACGGAGCGATTCTGTTATTCTGCTTATTAGAAATCATCCTGCGAACAGCAACAATGACCAACATCACAAAGAGAGCGACCAAACGAGGCAGCGCAGGACGTGGAGGCTTCAAGGGTGCAGCGTCTTCACACGCCGGCTCAGGTGTCGTCTGTTTGTTTAGTGGCGCGGCGCTCTGCTGTAAGAGTGAGGAGGCAGCTCTCAGACTGAAGACATGATTGTTACATCAGTGAAAGCTGTCGAGCCTCTGCAGCTCTGTTATGCTGTGTTTAAAAGGAACAATGCAAGACAGCATGAAGTGCAGGACTAACACCGAGAGTTAGACAATTAAAGCAGCTGATAGGACGTGTCGCCTGGTAGCAAACCAGAGATTACACTGTGGACGTACCAAAGGGGGGAATGTCTCTACAACCTCATTCTGTAACAAGCTCCATGAAAAACTGGGTTTCAACTCTTTAAAAACCAAAATAATGGCGTTATTGTTTATTTCTGTCATAAAGAGCCGATGCAGTCTTGCAAAGTAGACGCGTTTCAAACAATTGTTAAACGTCCTGAAACCCAAATTCAGTTCATAATGATGGAAAACAGCAAATCCTCCTGACTGAGACGCTGAATGCACTGAATATTTGTCAGTTTGGTTATTTGTTATTTAGTTTTCTTTGGTCCACACCAGCGCAGACAGCCCGTAGCTTTCATTCCCTCCCCCGGTCTGTCAGTCAACATGAAGATATCTTCAAAAAAGACATGAAGGATTTACAAATGAGCAAACTGTCCATCTAAACTACACACACAAGGCTGATAAAAGGTAAATAATGCAAATTACATTAGTTATGAACAAGTAATTAAGACACAAATCGCAGGTGGTGCTTAAAAACCCTCATCCTCCATCACTTATAGCACATCTGGACACGCTCCTGTCCCAGTCTGCTGCTGGTTCATGAGATGCATCTATAGTTTCTCTCCTGGAAGCTGTTTGTAGAGCTTCTCTGTAAAAGGCTTCGTACGTGCTGTGGAAACTGAGTGAAGATACTCGAGTACTTCCTGTCGGGACTGCAGATCAGTAACATGGCCCATCCACGCTCGGACTGGGAGGAGGGCAGGATGTAAGAGAGGCTCAAAGTAAAGAAACAGATCTATTTAAATGGTCCACGCCTTCCACACGTATCAGCTGCTACAAATGAGAGTTTATGGACACGCTTGCAGCCGGAGGATGTGATGCAGAGACGTTCTCCTCTGCAGCCTCGGTGCTGTCCTCTGGTCTTAATGTTCTCTGAGCCACTGGTTCGTTATTAAAGGATTCAGATCCTGGCCTGCAGCTACTGATGCACTTACTCTAAATCACTCTGGATAAGAGTATCTGAGAGGCTAAATGCCTGCATCTGTCTATATCCTTATATTGTAATTGCCACCATCCTGTATTGATTACGCTCAAAAATCCATTGAGCCTAATGTGATTTCATTAAGATACAGTCCAAGTAAGCTATTCCAAACACATACAAAAGGGAGAAGAGTCAATCTCTGAAGTTTTGCTGCAACATCGGCCCGTGGAACCCTCCAACCTCCTCCAAAGGCTGAAAACACTGAAAATCATTTGGGCCGCCTGCAGCTGCTCCTAATGCGTTTTCAATTATTCGTCTGCATGGCATCCGTGTCCATTTACAACATCAGGAACACAAAACAAACAACAGCTGAACTCTCACACGGGTGTAAACAAACACGGCACTCGAGCAGTGCTGCAGACACGTTTCGCTGTTTCTGGTGTAAATCCATGTTCGGGTGGTGCAGGTGGGAACAGACAGAGCGCTTTTGTTGTGTTTCTCAGTCAATTAAAATCTGTTTGTCATAAACCACTGTTTGCATTTTGATCTTTAGAGGAACACGAGAGATGTTCCACAGTTGCATCCGTCACGCTGCTGTCTTTGCTTCTCAAATTATGTTTGAGCCAACAGCCAAGCTTAAAATCACAAACCGAACACACTCAGAGAATAAAAGCAAAGAGAATCAGTGGAATCTAAAAATGGACATCTTATATCACGACAACATGATTTAGAGACTGAAATCCTACTGAGATATCTAACAGCCTGTATTTACGATCAGATGGCAGCGTCAAAGTGATGGTGAGCAGTTGCAGGTTTGCTGTTTGTTCAGCGTAACTGCATCAGTTCCGAATCAGAATCAGAATCAGAATAGTGTTTATTGCCATGTAAGTGAAGAGGTTTCACATTACTAGGAATTTGACTTAGCGGTTTGGTGCATACATCAAACATAAAATAAGTAACATATAATAAGAAGCATGCATGGGGTAAAATAAAATAAAATAAAATTAGATAAATAGGATAAAATCTAAGTAAGCTAAAATAAAGCAACGTATTAACAAATGAACAGAACAAATGAACAGAAGAGTTACGTGTATCTATGGTACAGAGTTAAGTGTGTCTACAGTAGGTAGACAGTGCAAGTAGTCAGTAGATGGGTCATGACAGGGCATGGTATTGCGTTTCCTTGCTTATAGATAAACATGAGACATCTGCTGAAGTAAACATTTGTGCTGTATGCAAGACGTGTTCTTGCTTTTAAAGATAAATGATGATAGTTGTGCAAATAGCTTTAAAATGCTACGCTTTGGTTGGTTCCATGCAAACAAGCCTCATGTGCACGCAGAGTTATCCTCCCAGGTCAATGCACAGACAGCAGGCGCCATCACGAAACCAAAAAACACAGATTACAGAGCAGCTGTCAACAGCAAAGGCAGACATGCCGCCATGTTTTACCACCTAAAGAGCAAACCTGTCCGAGCTCTGCCGCGTTTCTCTGCTTCATTTCTGTCTGGAGGAGCAGGTGAGTCATCAAGAGGTCGCGGCACCCTGCTGTGACGCTTAGTCTTCTGCAGAACATTAAAATAACCTCGGAGCTGAAACCAGAGGAAGGCGCAGGCGTCCCGCAGAGGTCAGACAGCAGACAGAGCAGCTGGACTGTGCTGTTTCATCCAAACACCACAGAAATGAGATAAAAACAGCGCTAAAACACCCAGAGACGTCCAAATGATCTCAGACTGCTGAAAGCGTGCATTCAGATGCAGTTCAGGAAAGAGAACGAGCATAAAACAAACCTGCACGTAGCTTTAAAAACACACGCTGACCTTTATCACCTCGATTTAAATATATTAGAGCCAAATGAAAGAACAAGTGAAATGAATGGTGTTTAACATTCAGTAGTTCAGTAAAACAGCAGCTTGGCAACCGAGTGAGTGACTTTCACTAGAATATTGCAGCTAAAGACACTGATGTCTTTAAACAGGCAGGCTGTCAACTGTCCATCCATCTGTTCAAACCACTTATGCTTTGCAGGGCTGCAGGGGGCCTGGAGACAATCCCGGCTGATACCGGACCAGAGGCAGGGTACTCTCTGGACCACACACTCACACCTACGGGCGCTTTAGAGTCGCCAATTAACCTGCATGTTGTTGGACAGCGGGAGGAAGCGTGGGCACCCGGAGCAAAGCCATGCAGACACAGGGAGAGAAACTCAAGAAAGGAAAGGCCCCAGCTGGCCGGCGGAGCCAAAACCAGAAGCTGCCTGCTGTGAAGTGACAGCGCTAACCACCACACCAATCACTCCGACAATCAACCGGCCAAGTCAAATTACCCTCAGCAGCTGTTTCCAACCATTACAAAAAGTTCTAATTAGGAAGGATTCGAAGGGAAGTGGAGAAGTTTCTTCACATTTCAAAACAGTTTTATGGTCATAAACAAACGTGAAATCACAGAGTCGGAGTTTTCCAACCAAGCCACGTCAGAGAGGTGCAGACGATGCAGAGTATGAGTGAAATACACCACAGAGTTAAAATATCTGTAAATATAAAACAGCATCTGGCTCCCACAACGTCCAGATGTGCCACTCCTGAACGCTCAACATTCACAGGACGTCTTCTCCACGACAAATACAAACTCAACAGCCCGTAGCTGAGTCTCCATCAGCAGCGCTCCTCCAGAACAACAACAATTCACAAAAAGCCCCAGTTTTAATGTCGGCGCGGCGGCTGCTGATCACCTACCGTACTCGATGTCGTAGAACACGATGAACTTCTGCCAGCGCAGCTCCTCCACCAGAGTCAGCATGACGTCGTTGAGGCGGACCGGCGGCCGGGCGGCCAGTGTGTAGCGCTGCCCTCCGGGGCTCGGGTTGAACTGGCAGGCGGTCCGCGGTGATCCCTCGCTGTTCCTCTGGATGTACAGGTGAGGGATGTGCATGGCATCTGTCAGGGACTGCAGCGCGCTGGCTGACGCGCAGCCCGTCGAGGTCACCAATGCCAGAATGCCCTGGTTCATCAGCTCGCAGGCTGCAGGACAGGGGCAGAAGGTAGAGCGTGAGGGTGAAGGATAAAACAACATGATCTGTAAAATCACAGGAATCCCTTTGACAGACGACTAAAACAACACTTAATATCAATAAAAGCAAACACAAGAATTTGTAGAAACTCTCGGAAGCTGCACAATTTCATCAAATCATGTGACAGTAACAGACACTTTAAAACCCACAATGCACAGCAGAGACGGCACAGAGTCCTGCAGAAGCCCGGCTCTAATGTTAAAAGATGTCTTGACCTCTCGTTGCAGTGGATATTAGGCTGCACCGTCATAAATCTTCTCAACAGTCTGGCAACTAAAACCATTGTTTATCCCCAACCTGACCTACTTTTGAACCAAGCCTGCGCTCTGTCTCTGAATCCACCGCAGAGCAGGTACTCGGATGATTAAACAGGCCACATATCCAGCCCGTTAAGGCCCAGCAAAAGGTTAACGCTTGCCTGACCTGACCGGGCGGGCTGGTAGATTCATCTGAATGCCACGGCGTGCTAGATTGTAAAGCTAACTATGAGCTTTCCACACGTGCAAGTGAACTGTGTGAGGTCCCAGAACAACCAGCCTCTTTACCTGTAGCCAGCCCCAACACATGGCTGTCCTAAGCAAACAGTAGCTAGCACTGTTTGGCTAATACCAGAGCCTGAGATCTATGCTAACTAACAGTCGAGATATCAGCACTAGCAGCCCTTTAGCATCAGCAAGGTGCAGGCCCTGCACAACAATTAGCATGCTAATCAGTGTCACTCAGGTAAGTTCTCTCTAGGCAAGTGCAAGTCATCAGTTTGAGTGTTAGCACAGCATACCAATGCAGAGATAACCTTTAACATTATAATACCTCCGGCTTTATGATGCTTTCGTCCAGTCTCTCACCTTCACTGTCAGCGGCGGCCATTTTTTTACTGCCCGTTTAAAGCTCTCAGAGTGACTCCACTTCATAACAAAGGCCATTTCCCTACAATCCTCCTCTACAGGGCTGACCTTTGCTTTGCAAACCAGCTCCTCGACCTTTTGCTGCCAACTCCAAGCTTTCCCCCCTCACCGTCCTCCCGTGGCAGCGCGAGCTCCACAAACCGTCATGTTTCTGAACACAGCACAAGATCTCAGATACGGGGTCCACCTCCTGAGGGACTCTGAGCAGCTTCCCTACATCTGCTGCCATCCTTCAGTTCTTCTTTGGGTTTTACAGCATTTCGGCTGCATTACTGCCTCCTTCTGGCTTCATTCGTCCACTACTATCCTGTCTGATTGCAGCCGTGTAACCCTGGCCTTTACCTGCACTCACCTCTGAGGCCCTCAGGCCCTTTTACCTCAGGAGGTCCTTCCCTGTCTCCTTTGTATTGGCACAATAGCCAGCAGGATGTTTACCCGTGATATAACTTGTGCTTTTCAGGTTGCTCTGTTTAATTCTTAGTTCATTCATAATTTTCCTGATGGTTCTATGAGTTCATATCTCTCCTGTAGCTGTGTTGCTACTTCCTGTACACATCCTCTTTTTGTTGCAGTATCCTAATACTGGCCTGCACACACTGGGACTGGGTCTGAACTCTTCACCTTCAGGATTCAGTCATTTGCTGTCTTCTGCCTTGTTTTCCAGCCCGGCACAATGAGAAGGCATCTGGAGAAGCTGCCTCCAAACACCCAGGTTGCTGCTGCCCTGCATTACCCCAGAGTGCTGCCTCTAAAACTGCCTCACAGGAGTTCCTGCTCCTGCTGAGACAGTGTTCAGTCTGTGCTTTTACATCCTCAGACAGCAACAGTATCATCTCTAACCTCACCTTTGCACATTTAAACTCCAGTTAAAGTAGATATGGAGCCTCTCTGAATCCCTTTTTTCCCGTGTGCACACTGCTGAGGCAGCGCAAAGCTCCCAGCTAATCATTCTCTGTAGGCTTCCTTCCTTTGAAGCAGGTACATCAAACCCTGTTAGGAGCCACAAAAGTCAGAGCAGGGGGCCAAACTGCAGACACCACAGTTTAAGTTTCCCCAGAAGGGCCCGACTTCCCTGAGCCTCTAATAAACAAATCTGAACGTCTGCAGGGTGGCAGCCTGGAGATGCACCATCAAATACGACTCTCTGGGATCGTCCTCATCAGAAAAACCAATGCACTCGACTTGTTTTTATGGAAAGTGACCTCTCTGCCTCCTCTTGACCTTGTCCACTAGAAATTATGTTTAAGTGCTACTAAATGGTTTTGCCTGAAATGTTCTGCAGAAAGGCAGCTTTCTGTTTTGTTTCGGTCAGTGAACTGCACGGCAATTATAGAGACGATGCTTGGCCGGATGCTGTGCATACGGAGCACAGAGCTTTGATCATAAACTGTGCACAGAAGTGAAGGTCACCCAGTGATTTGTGGACGGGTGTTTTGAAGCCACCAGTTTGGCATTTTGGCCGTTGCCATCTTGGTTTTTAGGAGCCAGAAGCTTCTAAATGGGACCATAAAGACCTGAACCTAGCGACCGAGAACATGAACTCATTAGGATTAATGTTTAATGCATGAGGTGATCATTTTCTTGAATAACTTCATGCAATCTGCCTTAGTTTTGCTGCGTCACTAGGAGTAATCCAGGTTCAAGGTGTTTTCCACAGCCAGATGCTGAGTCCGCCTCTAGACACCGTCTCTGGCTTCAGCACGTCGGGTTTTGAGTCTTTATTGACCCAGAGAGAGATTTGTTTGCACAGCC
Organism: Datnioides undecimradiatus; assembly: GCA_008933995.1. Taxonomy (NCBI): domain Eukaryota; kingdom Metazoa; phylum Chordata; class Actinopteri; order Lobotiformes; family Datnioididae; genus Datnioides; species Datnioides undecimradiatus. The sequence continues at coordinate 3,321,607 of WARS01000093.1, read as the reverse complement.
TGTTGATATTCCTCCCAGAAGCACGCCGATACACACAATGCATGATGAGTGGCAGGCTGTGCATCAGATTTTGGAGAAAAACACTGAAACAAAGCATCTTGTATCACTGTTTGTGCTGCCATCTTAATATTTAAGCAAGGCCACAGTGTTTGGAGTTTGGAGATGTCCAGACGGCTCCATGAATACATTAATCATTCCACAAGCGGTGTTGTCAGAAAACAAGCACGCTGTCGGCGGACGATCTGCAGAGACGCTCAGTGTGAACGCTTTGCAACGGTGTTATCATCGAGACAAGGCTGCGGCCTCCCGGTGTCGGTCAGCATTGATTTCTTTTAATCATGATTCAGTTTTTGTAACAAATACAACAACAAATACGAAACAGTGCAGAAACAGATGCTTTTACTCTGCAGAGCCAACTGAACCGTGTTTCATCTGTTTACATGGTCTGCGCAGAGTAATGCTGACTACCTAGATGTTGTCTTTAATCCTGGTTCAGCTGAATCAGCACAGGAGTTTAAGGTACATCATCAGCCGCCGTCCTTCTAAATGTTACAGTGAGAGTTTCCCTGCCATCGACGCTCAAAGCAGGTTTTCCTCACACCTCCTAACATTTACAAAGCCACACGGAGATCCTTTGCCCTCCCGTGTTCTCGCCGCTGACAGGCAGACAGCCGCAGTTTAAGCCTCTCAGCAGCCTTTCATCTCTGGTTAGAGCCCGACGTTCTCTGCAGGAGCGGATCTGTCCAGACTAAAAGGTCAAGAGATGCTCCAAAGGGCAGCGGGCATGTTACGACTGAGCTCCCACCGGGGGTGATGTTTGAAAAAAACACATTTATGCAGAAGCAGAGGAGCATGAAGCACAGCCAGGTAGCCTTCCAGGAAGAACTACAGGGGGAGAAAAGGGAAATGCAGAACAGCTGGCTGGTCGAGGGACCCTGCAGCTTAATGTTTGATGAGTCCAACTTGGCTGAACTCGGGCTGAATCTCTCCGAGCTGGGAACAGACAGAGGACGGAGCCGGGGAGGAGATCATCAGCATTCAGCTGTTTTCCGAGTCCACAGAATTCGTCTTTATTAAAGGGAACGGCGTTCGTGCTCCGTCAGCAATCCCGCGGTCCCGGGAAGCGATGACGAGGCAACAATTGCTCCGACAAAATTTAAACAGTCTGAAAGATAATGAGACGAATGTGGCTGCTGCGAGTGCAGCTAATGAACTTGCACTCAAGCATTTAGAGTGTAATCTTGTATTAAATTAGTAGATGTTTTTTTTGCTAAAAGCCCCGGCAGATAAGATTGGAATCAGACTCGTCAGGTCAATTTAATAAAAATAAATCAGTGTGTCGTCGCTGATGCCGCGCGTGATGGAGGTCAGGGCTCTTAAAGTCTTTATAATCAGCCTGGAGGAGCTGCTGATCCACCTCCAACAGGTTTATCAGTCCAGCTTTGTGAGGCTTTCAGGGCAACAATGCAGATCAGATGGAAATGACTGAAGGTCAAAGGTCGAGAACAGCTTCATTCCTCTGTGGAGATGAGATGAGATGCAAAGTTACCTGCAGGTTTCTATTGTCTTTGTCTTTATCGGTGGCTCCTCTAACGCCATCGGGATAAAAAGTGGTGATTAATTCAGCTCCAAGGAGAACAACAATGATTTCCCAGTATGCTTTGCCAATAAAGCCCAGTAAATCTCCTCAATTAAACAAAGATCCATAACAGGTCACATGTCTTCTGCTGATGTCTCTCCACATGACAGGAACAATCACATGCTTAATGAGCCTCAGAGCATCAGAGACCGCAATTCACAGTCGGTCCGGCACCGAAATCACCGAGGACCAATTAGCATAATATACCAGAATGGGACTAATAGGTTTGGAGGCTTCAGGAACACAGCGCCGGTAGCTGTTGGGATAACTCACTCAGCAGCCAGCTGAAATGATTTGGGTTGCGACGTGACTCACTCGCTCTATGAGTCCGCGGTGAGTCATAGTTTCATCTGTGCTAAATGAAGCCTGTGCAATATTTAGCCGGAGCGACTCCCTGTGCATCCTAATGACACTCACAGAGTGACTCCTACCAGACGGCGGGAGACAAAAACCATTAGAGTCGGAGTGAGACAGAGATCCCCCCCCCCCCCGATCAGGGTGATCTCTATCAATATCTTACAACCTAATGAGCTCCCGCAAACTAAAGCAAACACATTCACACACAGTCCCTGCGCATGTTACCCAGGCCTGAGGCGCTGCAGCAGGGACATTCAGGAGTACGCGTCTGTGTGCAGCGCGGTGAGGGAGCGGGCTGCACACACCTGACATGCAATGTGTCATCACACTGTGAAGACTCATATTGTACAAATGAGCGAGAGACGTAATGGAGTTCCTCAAAGTAGCTGCAGTTTCAGCCGCTCCTGTGTCTGTCGCACCCCCCCGTCCCTGACGTCACGTCATTATAAAGGAAATGACATTTTCTGGAAGCAGGAAGGAAAGAATCAAACTAATCAGAAACGATCAATTATAATCAACTCAGCGTCTGAGCAAAAGTTTCTCCTCTCCACAGACAGCAGCAGAGAGCTGACAGGAAGTGACATCATGCAACCAGCGCCCAACCAGCGCCCAGGAACCAGTGCTTCAGGAGGCATCAGAGCACAGAGAGGCTGTGCTGATCAAAAGTCAGTGAATGCATCACAGACCTACAGTGGGCAGTGGGTAGTTTGGACCAAACTGCAGCTTCACGTGCGTCACCTCATTTAGCTGCAGGTGGGCAAATATCTAGACCCCAGGGATCTTTAAAACACACGAAACAGCGTTTAGGATGTGCACAAAACTGTGTTCAAGGGTCACTGCGTCACCTTGTTTTCAGAATAAAAACACATCCAAACAGGTGAACACATGCTTAATTAGTAACTTGGGGAATAAAACAATGAGAAAACAGTGAAATATAACCAAAAAATATTGATTTGCAGATTTTAAAATGCGGTTTCTGGCCCAGTCTTCTACATGTGATTCAGGCTTTTCATTCGTTTTCCCAGTGAACAGGGAGCAGGGGGCTGATTTATACACTTCATTACCTGCAGTTAACCAGCCCGACGACCAAATTACGGAGTACGGAGCACTTTGCCAGGTAACCAAGCATCACACAGAGGTAATGTTCCATTATGGAGACCAAGGAGGCAGTAACCAGGCCTGTTTTAACGCCACGACTGAACCCGAGTCTGTTGGACAGATTTCTGCTCTTTAAGGTCAGACACTGACGAGATGGAGCCGTTTAAACACAGAGTAGCTCGGTTGTCATTGACACCTGCAAAATTAGTGACTGTAGCTTGAATTTAGACTTTTGTGTTCACCTTGAACCGACCAATCACCTGCTGCCATCCAGCCACCAATCAGAGTCCATCTGTTAGCATCAGAGCTAAGGTTCATCAGCTGTTGAGGTGGAGAACACCATCATCCAGCTCTGAATCACTGGAGCGCTACATGTTTGTTCTGACCCCGCCCACGTTTCAAACGGGCCAATCAGATTCCTCCAAACAATACTGTTAACTGTTTATTTGTTTTTTGCAGTTTGTATTATATTATTTTTCATAGTTTGTGCACAAAGAGCCAAAGTGACACTTTGTGCAGGTTGACGGTCAGTCAGTGGAACTTCACATGATCCAGGAACACTTTGGATCTGAACAATACAGAAAAATGAAACAGGCGTTTGCTTTTAGCTTCAGTGCTAACGGGGAAAACGTTTGTCTGTCAGCTTCCAGCCCTACTGGACCAGCTGCAGCCGACGCTCTCACCTCCACCTTTTCACGGCTCCCTGGCTCCTGTGAATTAAGACGGCGTCTGGATTGTTTTGAAGTTACTACAAGACAATAATAGGGGAAGTGAGATCCACTCATGTGTCACGCAGGGGGCAGGGGAGCACAGATAATCGATAGGCAGTGGAAATAGATCGGCCAGGCCGGCGTAACAAAACAAAAGGATTAGAGCAACCAGACGAGGCCTTACTGGGCAGATCAGTGGCTCAAGACAAAGCAGGAGGACGAGGGAATTCTGAGCTTCTCCTTAAACCCCTCACACCTACAAACACGTTATTTATTTATCTTTACAGTATTAATTAACAATGTTTCCGTGGTAATTAGGGTTTACTCTGCAGCTGTTGATCGGTCACAGGATATGAAGCGAGATGAAAACAGAGCGACTCACAGAGACGCACGACTCTTCTTTCAAACAGCAGCAAAATTCAGTTTTCAGTCTGTATATCGACGTCATTTCAGCTTCCAAACGAACTTTCTTGCAGCCTTGTGTTCAGCGTGTAGGGTGCAGTGTGCAGCATGCAGCGTGCAGCGTGCAGGCTGCAGCAGACACCCCTGCACCCTTCCTCTGATTCTCTCCTTCACTCATTTCTCTTCCCCTTGTTCCCCTCGTTTCCTCCTTGCTTCGCCTCCTCCGGGCTGTCTGCCTTGATTCCTACTGTGTTTCTTTTTCATCCTTCCACTTTTCATCATCCTCTGAAGTTAATCTCTCCATCAGCGCCGCCCCCCTCCCTCTTACACTAAACTTCGTATCTCTCCGCCATGCGTCCCTCCCTCTTCCCCTCCCTTCATCTCCTCTTTTCGTTCATCTTGTGAACTTGATGTCTTTATTAGTCCCCGTTTATTTGCTTTCATCTGGAGACTTTCAGATTAAGTGTGTTAATTGGTGTAAATGCTGAGTTTTAGCGTCTCTGGCTGTGTCGGGAGCTGAACTCTGGTTTGACTCCGCCGGCTGAGCTCAGGAACTCAGCTGAGACTTCAAGGAAAAACCAAACCTTTAAACAGCCAATGGTGAAATACTACACACACACACACACACACACACACACACACACGCACACACACACACACACACACACACACACACACACACACACACACACGCACACACACACACACACTCCTCCCTCTGTGTTCAACGTGGCCTCCTCCACCCTCAGAGCTCATTTTTCACCTCCAGCCGATGGGGTCTTAAATTCTCTCATGCTTAATTAAACTATCTATCTCCATGGATCTGTAGCCCCATTACCCATAACACCCTACACCACCACAACACCGCCCACCCCTCCACACCCCTCCACCTCCGCACCGCTCTCAGCGCTGAGCTGCTGCTCGACAATGTCTCTGTTAATAAGGGGATCAAATGAATGACCTGTAAGGCTAATAACGCAGCGCACACACACTTTATTACGGTCGACAACCTCCAGGCTTCAGCCTCCAACCAGCCGAAGCCCTGCAGACACTGGCAGAGTGCACGAGTGTGTGCACGAGTGTGTACATGACCCTGTGTGTGTGTGTGTGTGTGTGCACCCTTGTGTCCACATACTTTGCCTCACATTGTTATGAGTGCATATGTCCATGCTGTTTCCATGTACAAAGGAGGAACACACGCAGAGCATCAAAGGTAAAACACACAATAAACTCCCAAACCACAGCAGCTGAATTTACTGAAAACAGCCTCTGAACCGTCGTGCTGCAAAGAAAATGACTTTATGACTTTATGATCCCAGAGACTGAAATATTTCCTCCCTGCACCTGCTCCATGGTTTTATTTTTATTTCTTCCATTATTTTTACCTTTCATGCCTCTAACACTGTGTTAATCCCTGGATCGTGTTCAGTTTCTGGTCCAGGAGTAAAGCTCCTCGACCAGGAGGCAGGAGGTCGGATGGATGGTGGATGGTGTCTCTGCAGTCTGAGACCATAAAAACTGGTCCTGATGACACTTTTGTTCAGGTTACAGTTAATTAAAGGTCACAGTTTTGGTTAAATATTGAAAAAAGATCATCCTCCATTTTTCTTTTTGGGCCAAAGTGTCAAACTAAGAGCCAAACACCAGCAGCAGCATCGCGTTAACCTGGGAATCAGTGGAAACTCATAATATTTATCATATTGTTAATATTAATCTCTTATTCTTTGTTCTTGTGTTGTGAGTCACGTTGCTGCACGAAGACAAGCTGAAGTGATTAAAGTAATAAATTCTGAGACGTTAGCCGGCAGCTCATCAGCGGCTGCAGCTCTCCCCTGTTTATTATCTGCACTGTGATGTTTTTATGTATATCTGGTTCCTTATCGCCGTCTAAATGAGCTGTAGCATAAAGCGCCGGTGTCTATGATGCTCTGAATGATAATGTTCCAGCAGCAAAATGAATCCAGGCTCGACACGCCGGCTCCCGGTGACTCGGGTCTATCAGTATGTGCCGTGTGTGTCCGTCCGGCCTCGGCGGAGACAGAAACAACAGGGCGAACCAGACGAGTTGTGATCAGTAATGACTTTCAGGCCTGGACGGCGCTAATGTGCTGCAAACAAAACAAAACCATTAGCCGTATCGGCTCCATCTCGTCTCATCTCTCTCCGCGTATTCCTTCTTAATTTACACACGCCCGCCGTCTGGATGCTCCTGCATCAGGACGCTTCTCGTCAGACTGTAAACGACATTTTGTCTGTTTCCTCCTGCAGTAAAAACAAAGAGCCGGGCTGATTCAACCTGGAGCAGGTTTATTGAGGGAAATGCCTGTACTCTGTGTGTGTGTGTGTGTGTGTGTGTGTGTGTGTGTGTGTGTGTGCAGCTGCAGCAGTAGTAGCGGTAATAACCCAATTGTTTTTATAAAGGAAATGCAGAGCAGAATTCCCGAGCTCCATCTCAGCCAATTTCCCCGGCACGCCGCCTCGGCAGGTAACGCAGCCTGATCTCATATCGCTGCCACCTGCAGCTGAAGCTCTGGATTCATTTATTTACCACTTACCACAATCAGCCGCAGCTCTGGAGGAGAACTGCACATCTGCCCGACACCGGCGTCTTCATCGAGAGCTTTTAAGGTCATTTATCATGTGAAGATTACAAAAGAATGATTGAAATGGTTCAAGGTGTCTGTAACAGGTTTCAGTGGGAGCAGCTGACTGCACTCTGGTATCAAGGTACGCACGCAGCAGCCACGTTAGCGTGGAGCGTGTTTCACAAAGCTGACTGAACTCCAGATGAGTTCAAAAAACATCTGGACGCTGCAGAAACCCAACATTTCGGCTGTTTCCTGCCTGGGCTCAGCTTTTCTTTTGTGTGTGCAACACAAATGTATAAAACGAGGATGAAAGGAAGGCGAGCAGAGCGACAGACGACAGCGGCGAGCGCGTCTTAACACTGTGTTTGGATAATGACGTCATGACCTGCTGCACCCCGTTGGATGAACTGTCTGCTCCGTTGTTTCTTGGACCGCTGACTTCCTGGAGTCTCTGCTGGTTGCCTGGCAACAGCTCAGAGGCTTTAAATCGTTACTACAGATCACACGAGTAGTTTTTACTCTTTGGTTTTTGTGCCGATTAGAACAAACATGACACAAACATGCTCATTAGAGAGAGTTAGCGCTGATGTCGGACCAGCAGCCTCTCTGGTTCCACTCTCCGTCCTAATAACTACTCCATCTCGAGCATCTCTGTTCCTGCGGAGCTGAATTCATGCTCGTCTGTGCACTTCAGTGATAATCCTGATATATTCATCACCTTTTCAGCATGTTAGCAAACAGTTGGCTGAGGTCAAACTGAAGCAGAGCGATGTATTCATCACCCTGGAGTGGAAATGATCTTTAAATCCTCCACAGCAACGACAGATTCAACCAGACGCTAACAACAGCATCAAACCGCTAACTGCTAAAGTTAGCTTCCTGTCAGATGAACATCTGGAACAAAGGACAGCAAAGCACCTGTTTCCAGGTGAAACACACAAGCTCTATGCTGCGTTCAGGGAATTCTGGAAATCAAAATGCTGAACATGAACATGCGAGGTTGCACCCCGGCTACAAGAGCCTTTGAGGCAGAGACCACCTGCACCGCATGTTACCTGAAGCACCGCTCAGTCTCACGCTCTCACAGGTGTGCATTTAAAGACAAACTCCGGCGACGTTATTGTCGTTTCCCACACGTTAAACCGAACATGAAGGAGCATGAAGCGTGTGCGTGTGCCCGGCGGTGAAAGGGAGCGCGTTGAAGCAGGAGGTAATGATGTATTAGTGAGAGCAGGAGCGTCTCTGGGGGTGATTCATCACGGCGAGACAGCTGAGGGACACAGCCATCAGTCAGCCTCCGCTACAACAGGAACACGCAGACAGACAGGCGATAAACAGACAGGCAGACAGACAGACAGACAGACAGGCGATAAACAGACAGACAGATGGACAGGTGATAAACAGACAGACAGACAGACAGACAGGCGATAAACAGACAGACAGACAGACAATAAACAGACAGACAGGCGATAAACAGACAGACAGACAGACAATAAACAGACAGACAGACAGACAGACAGACAATAAACAGACAGACAGACAAACAGGTGATAGACAGCCAGCCAGACAGACAATAAACAGACAGACAGACAGACAGGCGATAAACAGACAGACAGGTGGAGGCCTGAAGGAAACCAGCTCTGCAGCAGGTGCAGGTGTCGAGATGCAGCTAAACACCACAGTCGGATCTGAAATGACAGACGGCTCCAAAGACAGACAGGTGGGAGGAGCCGGCGACCTCCTCTTTCTGCTTTAACCTGATATAGTGATTTCCAATATTTCCCAGAATGCCTTTCTACATGCTTTAGCTAAACTAGCAATTAAAGGTAATTATTCTGCTAGTAAAGTTAGCAGTGGGTGGGCGGGGTGAGGGTCGGGGGGTCCCTGCTGTCCCTGCTGTCTCCACCCGCCCTGATCCTCTCTTTATGTGTTTTTAGTCTGATGGGGACAAAGTCCACAGTCCTGACCCGGGGCTGAGTTTAGCCGAAGTTAATGCGAAGTAACAAAATCAAGTGGTAAAATGTTTTTAGTGCCTTCCCCTCGTTCCTCACAAGCACCCCCCACAGCCCAGCTCAGCAGCCGCTGTCCAGGGAAACATAAAGAGGGTCTTAAAAGATTGTGGAGGCACTCACTCGGTCGGTCGAACTGAGGCTGCCAAAGCCTCAAATTAGCTTCAGCAGAACATTAAAATGCAACCAAGACGTTAAAATAAATGGCTCGGCCGACTCAGGGGACGGGACCATGAAGAATGACTCTGAGGGATCCTGCTGGTCTGGTCAGCCTTAGCAGGTCCACTTTTCAGCCATTTACGTATGGATGAACTGGTCCTGCTGCTGATGAACAGGCCGCAGCACAGTAACGAGCGTGCTGCAGGCGCGAGCAACACGTTTCATGACATCATCATCATCAGGATCATGTTACAAGCGTTTTTGCAGCCACCTGCAGGTGCATATTTGCAGTTTCACGGTGGAGCTCAAACCCCACGCAGCAACGAAGGCGTCTTCTGCTCTATTCTTATCGTTGTCTCCAACATCTGCATCGTTGTGCATCGATCTGTGGTGCAGTTGGTGCTCCAACATCGCAGCCTTTCACAGCAACAAACTCAATAATAACACATTCGTCTGTCCCCACCCATACTAACAGTTGATTTCAATGATGTGTCAAAGGTGTGAAGCTGAATCAACCTGATAATCAGTGTTTTTATGACCAGGTCTCTTGTGCACCCATGACACTCTGCTCTGCAGGTGAAGGTGGTGACTTGTCATGAAATGCAGCAATGAGCCAGATGAAGGAGCAAAGAAGAAGACTGTGACAAAGTGCAGGTTTCACAATGTGTGAAGATGCTTTACGGGGACAGAAATGCATTTGCTGAGACACACGATGCGTTCGGGTGACGGAGTGTCACTTTAATTACCAGCAGCAGAAACCCAGCGGTTGGTTTATCAGTTCGTGCACAGGCAGCAGGGATGGTATTAGAGGGAACAAAACAAACCTTAAACTTGCAAAGAGCATGAAATCTGCACATGCACACGTTTTCCTGCTGCCGTTGATGTGTTCGGTCAGTTATTGATCCGTATTTTGGAGTTATTTGTTCACGACAGTCTGGATTTGCAGCTTGTGGAAGAACCTGATGCCCGGTCGATTACAGTTATTGAAGGGAACAACATTTTCTAATCCATATATCGTCCCCTGCACTGACCCCTGAAACCTTTTCAGAAACCAACCCGGGGTGCAGCTGCTGGAACCGGCTGGACGTAAAGTCGCAGATGCCCATGAGAAGAAACCAGCCAGCAGGAACAAACACACCTTCCTGTCCTGACTCCTCCGCTGACCCTCTGCTGCAGAAGGAGCCGTGCGTTTCTCACTTCCCTCCGCTGAGCTCACTATTTGCATTTTGAGACATGACATTCTGGTGTTATGTCATGAAATTTCATGAGCCCGGGCCGGTGTGGAGGCTCGGCCACATTGGAGCAAACGCTGTATGCATGAGGTGTGTTTCCCGAGCGGGCGGGATTAAACCTGTGAGTCCGACGAGCGTCAAGACAAACCCTGCTCGTGCTCTAACACCGACAGGCTCCGTGCTATCTAAAGCCTTCAGACGTAAAGGTCGTTTAATTACTTTCACTTTCGACTTCAGTGAAAGGAATTAGGTTCGATGCCACGCACAGGATTTCAGTAATGGCTGCAGAGGAATTTCACCTGAATCGTTTATGTCCAACGGACCCAGACTAATGGCCTGGATCAGCGCGCGGCGTGTCGTGCGAGCGCAGACAGAAACATTTCCTGCGTGCAGAGATTTCAGACAAACTTCAGAAAGCGAGTTGATGCCAGACGGCGAGTTCAAACTCTTCACTTGTTTATTCCCGAAACGCAGCCGTCACATCAAACAACCAATCCACACACTCCGCAGAGCGTCTCCGTGTTAAACAACCAGCGGCTGCTTGTCGCTTGTGTCTACACAGCAAAATGAAATGAGTCCGACTGTAATTGAGGATCTTTGGTTTTGTTTGGCCAGAGCTGTCGGAGCCCATCTGGGTGCTGGATTATAGCTCTGTGGTGCCAACAAACAGCAGCCTCTTCACAATCGTCTGTCTCACTTGAACCGTGCAGACCTCCGTCACGGCGGCGCGCGGTGTTAAGCTGAGGTTGTGTTTGTGTGTCGCACGGACGCCGTGGCCTGAAGGGAAGCTGAGGGAAGCTCGACTGCGGCGCGGGACTCTGCAGAGCCGAAGGTTCTCTGAGAACGTGTTGTTTGTACTCGATGTGATGGTTTTCCTGCTCGGGCCTGAATCAACTGAACCCGCCTCCCCTCAACATCACGTGGAGGAGCACAGCGTGCTGTCGCCGAGGGGCAGTTGTGGGGTTTGAATGAACACAACGTGGGGGGGGGGGTCATCTGAGGGTACATCTGTTTGTGCAGGTTCTGTATTTTAATGGAGAGCAGGAAGAGCAGAACCGTGGGACTGACTCACACAGAGGGCGAGGATGAGCAGACGGACAGAGCGGAAAGATAAAGTGGGAGATAGATTCTTATCCAGCTCACGCTCCCTCCGGCCAATGTACCGATCCAATCACAGCGCGGCACTCCCACACAGCAGAGCGGCGTCACACCGAAACCCACTGAATCTCTCTGCTCACACAAACTTCTTGACACGAGGCCAAAGCAGTTCTGGGGACTCCCTGAGAACCTCAGACCTTAGAGGACTCTGGTTTTCTCTCGGTTGCTATAGCAACGTCACCTCTGCACCACATGCACAACAGCAACAAGGAGCCGGGACTTCACTGTCAGCTCTGTTTCTAAAGCTAGCGTTACCAGCTGCTAACGTCTCACGTGTGCTTCTAAAAACTGTGTTTTCTGGTTCTGCATCGACCAATCAGTGCACACTCAGATCGCTCAGGTTCCTGCTGTGTCCGCAGGGACCGAGCGTGCACGCCCGCAGAGACAGCGCTTAAAGAGCGATGATGAGCTGCCAACACGGTGTGAGCGTGAAGTCAAAACAGCTTCTTCTGAGGATTTTACATCATTTCATTCAATAAAGCGTTAGCGAAGACAAGCTCTCAGCGCTAACGAGCTTGCTAACCTTGAGGCAAACACATCAAAACTGAGCTGATCCGTCTGCATCTTTAAAAAGTAAATACAATAAAACCCTCAGAGATTCAGTGATGGCTGCTTTATATTAATAACAGTGGATGTTTGTCTGAGAGCAGATTAAACAATCCAACGTTCAGCACGAACCCAAACAGCTGCAACGAGCGACGAAGCGAAGCGTTTGTTCCTGATGCTGACCCGTTTATGGTGACATGGAAATGATAAATGAATAGAAAGACACAAACAGTGTCACTCGGAGCAGGTTTCACACTAAATCTTGTCTCATTACCGAGCGGCTCGCGCAGGATCTGATCGCAGATCTGTGAAAATGAAGAGAAATGAATTTGGCTGTGAGAAGCTGCTTTTGGCAGGTGCCTCGGTTTGTTTACCAGCTCTTGGCAGGTGAGCTAAGAAGCTAATTCTGGACCCCACCAATGGCCTTTTAACTTACATCTATCAGCTAATTATGATGAATGACCAGCTAATCAGTTCATCCCTCACAACAACAACAACAACAGCAGCAGAAGCAACAACAACATGCTCGGCTGAAGTCCAGAAACACAGAGCTGACCAGACAGATCCAAACTTCAAACTGAATCCACCGCTCAGCCCTGAGGGCCAGCGCTCCAACACAAGTGTGAAATATCTCTGCCTGCTGGCTGCCTCCTCCTCCTCCTCCTCCTCCTCCTCCTCCTCCGCCGCCTCCTCCTCCTCCTCTGTCTCTCTAAACTCCCCGAGGAGCAGAGCAGCCCGGTGGTTCCTGTCAGCCTTCACAAGCAGCCAAGAGGAGGGTCAGAGGCCAGCGCCTCATCCCAGAAACAGAGCACCGTCTGGGGGATAGCAGGGCCCGGCGGAGAGCCTGCACATCAAGGACACACTCATTTACCCATGACAGAAGAAAGAGAGGAGGCAGGGAGGAGAGAGGGAGAGGAGGGAGGATGAAAGGAAAGAGCTAGACAGAGGACGAGGAGGGAGAAGGAAAGGTAACAGGAAGGAAGAAGTTTAAAGGGAGGAGAGGAGGAGAGTGGAGGAGGAGAGAGCATGGAGGGAAAGTAGGTGAGGTGGTAGTGAATGATGAAGGGATGAGAGAAAGGAGGATATAAGAAGAGGAGATAAGGAAGAAAGAGAGGAGAGGAGGAAATAAAGGAGTAAAGGAAAGGAGATGAGGAGGAAAAGCTAAAGGAGAGGAGAGATAAAATGTGTAAAAGAAGAAAAGGAGGAGAGAGAAGGAAGGAGGATGGAGGAGAAAGGAGATGAGAAGATATGAGATGTGGAGAAGAAGAGAAGAGAGGAAAGAGGAGCAGAAGATGGAAAACAGAGGAGGAGAGACAGGAATACAGGAGTGAGAGGATGAGGAGAAGGCATCAGGATATGAGGGAGTGAGGAGACAAGGAGAAAGTGAAGCCGAGGAGGAAACGAAGGGAGTGAGGAGCAACGAGACGACAGGAGAGAAACGGAGCTGAAGTCAAGCGTCTGAACGTCCCGCTGGAGTTCAGCCTTTGAAAGGAGGAGCAGCCAGATTAGCATGTGGAGAGGAGGGAAGGAGCGCTCCATATATTATTGATAGGAGGAGCGTCAGCACCAAAGAGCGGAGCATCAAACGCTGTTTGAGCAGCTCCAGCAGATCCTCCAGCCTCCAGAGCGCCTGCACGCTGGGCGAAGGCCTCCCAGCTCCCCTGGGTCGTCCCGTCTCAGTATCCACACGCGGTCAGGAGGAGCGCAGGGCCCCGCAGAGGACTGTCTGCATGTGATGCAACCGCCCATCAAACCCACAGAGGAGGAGATAAGAGGTTAATGCAGAGCAGCAGTGAAACTCCTCCCTGAGGTCCCTCCTGCTGCCTCAAACAAATACATGACGCATAAATCATCCCCAGGAGGCCCACGTCACCACTTCCTGTCAAATCAGGAAAGGGTTTTCAGGAATGAGGGAAAAACCTATGAATTCTGAATTTAAATCCACTTTGTTATGATTGTATTTGATTTAATTTAACAGCGTTTGTTGTAAAATGTTTTATTCTGCATGCATTTTATTTTGAAAGGACTGCGTGAGGAAGCAGACGGCGTGTTGATGTGCGGGCTCATCAAACTGGATCTGAGAGGTATGGGAATGAAAAAGAATCAAAATAAAATGATCAAAGTTATAAAATATTAAATATGACAACTCAAACAATTAGAAAGACTGAGATCAGCAGCTCTCAGTGTTAATTAGCTCTGTGTGTGTGTTTATCTCCGAACCACGAGTTGCTTCCATGTGATGCCAATGCACCGAAGCCAAAGACGCGGCGCGATAACACTGAGATGAAAGAGTCGAACATGAAGACGCGTCGTCAGACACCGACGCCCGAAACATGGGACGCAACGCGAACGGATCGGTGTGTCTAACGTTTCAAGGCCAGCTGCAGATGAAGCGAGCGTCTTACAGTAAAACAGCAAAGCTCAAGGACGAAGCATGAAGCAACCACGAGGCAATGAAAGGAAACGCTGATGTGTGATTTGCATGAAAGCATCTTCTCTGAGGAAGGCTGAGGAACACTCACCCCACAATGAGCCCTGTCCCTGTCAGAGGACGGAGGACTACACATTAGAACAGAAACGGGCTAAAAATATAATAATATAAGATAAAACACCAGAGAATCATTTAGAGGTAAACAGAGCTGAAAACTGGACCAAACCAGGGCCAAACTGGACCAAACCAGGGCCAAACTGGACCAAACCAGGGCCAAACATCAGTGAATATCAGGCCAGTCAGAGCTAAACTGCAGGACCACACAGCGGCAGCGATGATGATGAAAGCAGGGTTAAAAGCTAAATACTGGACCCAGCCAGGACGCGTCAGTGAGTGCTGGCTAACATGTGGACTCCTGCGGCTGCTGCGATGTGTTCACTGACCCTTCATCCTTCCTGGTTTAAACAGGCAAACAGCATCTCTCTCCTGTGAAACCTGACTGTGACTGTGGAATGAGTTTCCACTCACAGGTCAGCGGGCGGTTCGTCAGACCGCTCAGAGACACACTCCCTGAAACCTCTCCGATCAGACACGGAGGTCTGACACTCCAGTAAACAAACTCCAGCCAGGAACATCTGTCTCATTTGCATATTGCATCTTACACTTCCTGTTTCGTTTCACTCTCTGCAGCCCACATGTCTCCCGCTTCTGTGATTGACTCGATTTGTTTCCAGGATGTTTGGATTTGTTCTCCGTGCTCGGGCTGACAGTTTGTGTCTACATTAAAAACTGCGTGTTTCACCTCATTTCCTGTGCGGCGCTCTGCACCTGAGCCTTCGCAGCACCTAGGCTTTGCTCCTAATCAGCCACTTTGAATGAAATCAAACTCAAACACAAACATGCGACCGTCTGTGGACGGGTTCAGGTGGGGGCGGATGTGACTGACGATTGCTAACGTGTCTCTCTGATTAGCAGCTGACGCCTTTTTGCTACCATCTCAGTCGAAGTTGACACTGCAGATCACTGATTGGTTGGAGAGAAACCTGCACGCCGATTGCAAACGATGGATTTCCTCGTCCTGGTCAACTGACCATTTGCAGAGGCTGGTGTTGTTATGCAGGTGTCACGTGGAGCTGAGTTGTATCGCGCACTGGAAACACAGCTCAGGTCAACAAACCTCAAACTTCAGCTTACTACCAGCTAAATGCTAAAGCTAACGAGCTAACAGCAGCATGCTAACATGCTCACAAAGTCAACATGCATGATTTGTTTTGTATGCAGCAGTTATTTCTCTTATTTCCCCGCCTGCATGTGTGTGTGCACGTTTTCCTTTTGTGCTTTATTTGTGTGTTTGCATGTTGCTGCTGTTTATTTGTTGTAAACATGCGATCACACCTCGGCGTGCATCCACTCGAGGCGGCTGCAGCAAAGACTCGTACAGGTGGGGGACATTTGTTGACAATGCAGCTCTCAACAACACACACTTCCTGTTTAATCGTCCATGAGTTTCCTTTGAAAATCCATAACTGGGCTGCTGCTTCGGTGTGACATCACCACGCTGTGGTACAGGAGCTCACAAGGGCCATTCTCACAGCTTTTTACAGACATGCAGAGAAAATAACATGAATATAAATATGTATGTGTGATGTTGAGATTGTGTGTGTGTGTGTGTGTGTGTGTGTGTGTGTGTGCGCATGCAATGCTCTCTCATATGATTGCGCTGATTATCTCCGCTCGCTGATGTCTGCACTCATATCTCCTTCACGGACGACTTGTCGCTGGGACGCTGTGGGTGTCAGTGGTGATTTGAAAACACAACCTATCTCCATACAATCAGCACAAACAGACACACACACACTCAGTTTGAAGCACCTGGTTGTGTAAATCAAAGCAACAGGCAGCCGCGGCCGCTGCAGGAAGGAAGGAGGAAACAACGTGAAGGACGAACAGACACCGACTCTGGCAGCTGTAATAAATCCTCCCTGAGCCATTTGTCTCCTGTTTGTGTGTCTGCGGGACTCATCAGCTCAGATCGATACCGCTGCCCCACCAACTTTCATCACAGATTGGTATTAATGGCAGTTTGGGGGGAAAACCAGACCAGGAGGCACTGAGACGACAGCAAACTGTGGCACAGAAGAAGACTCTCGGGCCTTTCACACGTTCCCATCCGCGTATTTCACCTTATATCAGACAGTTCCACCTAAAGGTCACGACTGAGGTCGCGGCTCCATCCTGACTCCAGGTCAGAGGAACTTTTCCAGAGTTGTTGCAGGAGAGCGTCTCATGTGGCCTCTAAAAGAAGAACGAGGCCCTGAGCAAAGCACAGAGCTGCACAGGTGGAGGCTTATTGCTTCAGGTACCTGTGAGACGGCAAATACAAGCAGGAAGTCCAGCCTGGGCTGAGTTATAAAACACTGCACTGGGGCCGGTAGTTCTCAAACCTCCAGCTCTGCTCGTCTTATCTCAAGAGAACAAGACCATTGCATTTAGCTTTATCTGTGAGGAGCTTGCACTTCATCACTAAACAACATTATTTGTGCAAACTCTGATGTTCAAAAGGTAAATAAAGTGGAAAACCGTAATTAAAACGAATTTAAAAAGACTTTATTTCCTAACAGACGAACCTGCTGGCTAAAATTAGCTCCCGCTCATCGACACCTTTCATCATCCGCAGAAAATATTAACTCCAAACCTGTCAGTGCAGCGGGCGCATTCATACAGCAGGCTTAATCCTGACGCCGCTGAGCGACAGCCAGCCCACGCTTCACAGCGCCTCCATTGCTGCTTTCACCGCGACCAGAGGTGCATCACTGAAAACCGGTAAACAGGCAGCCTGGGTGACATCCAGTTTGGTGTCTAATTAGCAAAATATCAATTAAAAGCCACGTAGGCGGGGTTCAGCGTGTGGGAGGGCAGCCAGTGTTTCTGGTAATTGGGCTTTTGATCAGCTGACTTGATGATTTGGAGACGAGCGCTGATGAAACGCAGCTGAAACAGTTGATCTGACAGAACGAGGCAGAGGGGCGGGGACAGCGGCTGGTTCGTTACTGAGACGGCGACGCACGGCACAGCAGCTCAGCCAGAGGCCGCACGCCTACACCCGCCCCGCTTGCATCAGGTCTGCACCCGCAGTTAGCTGATCATAAATATGCAACGTCCAGAAACATGTGTTACGAGTTTTACACGTGCAGGAACCGGAGATGTCAGGTGAAAAGATAACACACCTGTCCAAACACACCTGGTCTCACATCAACCACACACAGTTACATCTGCCCAGCACCTGCTTTAGCTCCCAGCCTCTGTGGATCTGGACCCTGGATCTGGACCCTGGATCTCTGGGCTTTGTAGAGTCTGAGTGAATCCTAACACACCGTCGATCATCCCATCTTCCTTCCACCCAGCAGGTCTCAGAGTGTCTGGGTTTAACCACGTTTGCAGCGGGTCTAATCTGCTTAGAACCAGTTCTTCATGTGCATTGAATGAATTTATGCAAATGTCGTCTTCAGTGAGGTTTGCTGCATCTTGGTTTCTGATGTTCTTGTCCGTCCCATCTGGACACCATGACACCAGTCTGACACGACTTTAGTCCAAGTCAAGACCGAGACACGAGACAACAGCATGATTTCTGCAGAGAGCAGAAGACTTTTGTCTAATGCACGATGCACGATGCAGGCACGAGTGTGTGCTCTCGCTTCTCCATCGAGGATCTTTGGTATCAGTGATCAGGCTGAAGTAGAGGGTGTGTGCATGTGTGTGTGTGTGTGTGCAGAGATATATGCACGTCTGTGAGAGCTTGTGTATCTGCATATTTGCCTGTATAAGCTTTTCAACTGCACAAAACTGCCGCCGTCAGTGTTTCACCCCTCTGCACACACACACACACACACACACACACACACAGCCATTAGCAGAGTGCTAGGTGCTGGCTGAGGTGTCAGACGGCCAGATGAGGTCTGAGCCGCTCTCGTGGCTTCCCGCCTCATTTCCATCCATTACTGAGGGACGAGGATCAGAAAGCTCATTTGGCTCCATTAGAGGCCAGAGCGCTCTGTCCAATCACAACAGCGGAATCAATCTGCGCCTCGACGACGCTCCTCACATTCGTTTCCAGGACGAAATGAGCGGATGAAGGTCATGTAGGTTTTCCGATGAGCGTTGAAGCTGAAATCTGACAAACAGAGCTGGAGAACCGGTTCAAACAGGAAGTAAAGAGGGCGCCGTCACGTGTTCGTCATGTTGGAAGTTTGCTCACACAGACTGAGAGCGCGTCAATCATTGCATTAATTAACCAGTTAATGAGCAACAGAGACAGCCACATGAATTAATGGATTAATAACGACTGAGCCTGTGCATGAAAATGAGGTGTTGGTTAATTAATGAGTGACTGAGTGCATTGATTAAATGAGTGAATGAGTGAAGCACTGATTACTAATTTAATAATTAAGATAAACATCCAGGGAGTGAAGAAGGAGGAAGTAACTCACAACCTTCAGAGTAGAGACCTTGTGCAGTGACTCTGCGCTGCTGCAACGCTCAGACCTCTCCCCCCCATCAGCTGACCCTCCCTCTCTGAGTCAAACCGGCCACTCTACCCCGTTTACAGAAGAGGAAGAAGGCACAAGGAGCCAAATCCAGCAAGTCGAGCGTGTCGGGAGTGATTATTGTGCTGCTGCACTGCACTGGGAGCCAAACAAACACCAGCGCGCCACAGTTCGGGTCATTTGCAGCAGATCTCGGCCTGCAGACGCCTCAGAGCGGTGCAGCAGAACATGCAGCAGACAGACGGACCCTCGGGGGTTAATTCAGGGTGCAGACCCCTGCAAAGGTCAGAGCCAGCTCAGTGTCGGCTGCTCTGACCTGAGACGCTGCCTTCCTGCTGCAGCTCGGCAGCGCTTCATGCAACGGTCTCTTCAGGATGAGACGATAAAACACTGAATTAATGGATGAGTGAGTGAGTGAGTGAGTGAGTGTTCATCTGTCTTTTCCTGCTCTGTTTCCATGAAAACAGTTTCTCTAGCCGCTGCGCTCTGACATCACAGCCTCTCTTCTTATCAGGAGCCAGAAACTTGTGCTGTGGGACATCGAAGCTCTGCCGAGGCCGAGACGCAACCGGCTGTGTTTTAAATATTCCATTACAGGAGCCATTAGGATAATTAGACTACAGCCTCTTCCACTGATCTGACTGTGAACGCTCCTCAGAAGCAGACGGCCATCTCATCCACGCTCCTCCGGCCCAGCGTGACGCCACTGAAGAACGGCGCGGCGCGGTGCGGTTCGGCGCGGCTGACGCAGGCAGGAATGAATTTACCCGGAGCACATTTCACAAAAGAGAAGCAACAGCAGAGTGTGAGGGGTTCAGCTGAGGTCCGAGAGTCGATCAGTCTGTGTGTGTGTGTGTGTGTGTGTCTGTGTGTGTGTGTGTGTGTGTGTGTGTGTGTGAGCTTTTTTTGTTTTTATTGGGTGATGACGAGGAGCAGAGTCCCCGCTGGAGATGTTTATCACGTCTGATCCGGGCTGCAGAGGACGGAAAATGAAAAAGGGATATTTGTGTTGCTCTCATGGAAACAGCGACCCGTCCTATTAATAGACACACACACACGCACACACACACACAGCCCTGCTTCTTGCTCCTGTGTGAGCTACAAAGCACCATTTTAAAAAGGTGGCAGCTAATAAATGTCAGAGCTTCCTCGGCGTGGATGAAAAACATAATTGTCGCTCTTGTACAAACAGGAACAGGGAGGGAAAGATGCAAAGAAAGTGTTTTTGACCAAACTGCTTAAACAGAAATGTCACCGTCTGTGTGTGTGTGTGTGTGCGTGTCACTGTGTGTGTGTGCGTGTGTCTGTGTGTGCGTGTGCGCGCTGTGGTCATCAGCCTTGTTTTTCATGCAGGAGGACACGTGGGCACAAATGCATGACGACTGAGAGCAGCAGAAACAGGCTGAGGGGTGAAGCCATGAGCGCCCGGTCAGAGAGCGAGTCCAACATGGCCGACGGGGGCAGAATGAAGGGGGCAGCAGGTGGACGTAGCGTGCAGAGCAGTAAATGTGGCGTCCTTTGCACATTTCGCCTTGCTCTGTCCTGCACTACTGCTGCTGACGGAGCAGGAGGTCGAAGGTGGCGTTGGAGGAAAGGTCGCGGAGGTCGCAGCAACTGTCATGAGCATCATGGAGGCGTGGCTCATCTGCGTCAGTGATATTTGAGCAAACAGAGTGAAAACACGGTGAGGCACAGCCAAACTGACCTGCAGTCAGTGCAGATAGTCACAGAGAAGCACGTAAAGTCTGAATCAGACACGGTTTCCTTCAGGACCCCCCGCCCCGCCCCACCCCGCCCCACCCCGCCCACCCACCCGCCCGCCCCGGTCCAGATGAAGGCAGCGTCTGGCAGCCAACCAGCCGTCACTTCCACTTTCTGCTAAATGGCCGAGTGTGAAAACACAAAGTTTAATTTCCTGCTCTGACAGTGATTAATAATTAGTGAATTCAAATGCTCATGAAGCCATCAGAGCTGTTCCTGAGGAACGCAGCCCCCGAGGACCCCACCACCACCACCACCACCACCTCCCTCTCTCTCTCTCTGCTCCTGTCTATCACACACTCTCTCGCCCCGAGGTCTCTCTCCCTTGTGGTGTTATTGATTAAAGTCTGACCTTTGAGTTTAATCTGCAGCTCCAGTTGACTCGTTAAAACAATCTCTGCTTTTCCTGCTGTAATTTCCTGTCGCTCTCTCTCCTCCGTCCGCTCGTTCTCTCTCTCCTTCCTTCTTCCACCTGTTGTTCGTTCTTCACTGTTCCCTCCTTTCTTTGCTTCTCTGGCTTTTTACATCTCTGTTTCTCTCGTCCCTGATGTGACGGTGATTAATGGAGGTTTGGCTGAATCGTGCTGTGCAGGGTCCCCGGCGTCAGTGCAGTGATACCGGCTTGGGAGGAAATGACATCACAAACAAAGATGAGGCTGAACTCCAGAGCGTGAGCATTGTTTTCAGCGTTTGCAGGCGTGTGCACCGTGATTTCAGCCTCCGGGGTAAAACTGTGGCGCTGCAGGGTTCAGGCTCAGAGGAGCACGCTGCAGATGCATCGCTGCACAAGGTGACTACTCTGATTCACGTCAGCTGGTCTTCATCTGGTTATAGCTGTGATCGCTGACACCGACCTGCACGTGGCTGGAAGTGATGCTGAGGAGTCTGACAAAGCAAAGCTGCAGGAGGCGGAGGTGGACAGCCGCCTGAGAGCAGGCTGCTCCTCCCCCACCTCCCCCACCTCCTCCTCCCCCACCTCAGGCAACATTTCCTCATTACACCCTCGTCCGTCTCTCCTTTCTCTTCATGCTTTCCTCTCCTCCTCTGCTGCACTGCTCCTCCTCTCTGTTCTACCTCGCTCGCCCCCTGCCCTCCCCCCTCCTCCCCCGTCAGTGTTTTTAATGAGCTCACTCGTCTCCCTCCCTGTAAATGAACAGCCGCCCCGCTGCTGAATCGCAGTCTGAGGCAAAACCTTAAATAAGCTATCATTGCAGATGAACTCATTTTCACCCAACACACACGCGCATGCACACACACACACACACACACACACACAGAACAGTGCTGCTGAAGGTAAAATTGTGTTTTCCGGTTTAGTTTGGTCAACGATGCTGAATCTCTCTGTCTCTCTCACACACACACACACACACACACACACACACTCGATCAGGTATCATACGTGTGCATGTGTTTAATATGATGTCTCACACACACACACACACACACACACGATATAAGGAAACACACTCTGATCCTTTCCGTCCTCTTCTCCTCAGGCTGCACCATGAGGCCTGCAGCCTCCACCCTTCAGACCCCGTCACATCTCTGTGACCCCTCACCCCACCTCTCCTGCCCCTCTACAACTCTCCATCCTCCTTCTGCCCCTCCCTCACCTCTCTCTTGTCTCTTTGCACCCCTCTATCATCCATCGTGCTCATGTCTCCTCCTCCTGTCGTCTCATCCCTGTCTCGACTCGACCAACCACTCCCCTCCCCCTCAGTCCCCCCATCATGACCCTCCTATCCTCTCTTTACACCCTCCTCTCATCCTTTTACGGGCTTTTATCGCCCCTTTCATACCCTCTTACCCGCTTTTATGCCTCCTTTCCTTCCTCCCACACTTCCCCACTGTCCTTCAGCGCCATTCTTGTTTCCCATTATTCCCTTTTAAATCCTTTTAATCCCGCAATAAGTCGCTTATCACCTCTCCCGACCCATCATCCCTCGCTACCTCTCTAACAACGTGTCCTAACCTCCGTCCATCCTCCCCTCGGCCTGTGTACCCTTTTATCAGCCCTTTGCCTCCTTGCATCCTTCCCTCAAACCCTCCTAATGA
The DNA here is from genome assembly GCA_008933995.1 of Datnioides undecimradiatus. Lineage (NCBI taxonomy): Eukaryota > Metazoa > Chordata > Actinopteri > Lobotiformes > Datnioididae > Datnioides > Datnioides undecimradiatus. The sequence continues at coordinate 3,298,918 of WARS01000093.1, read as the reverse complement.
CTCACTTTCATCAGTTCCCATCATGTGACAACCCTGAATCACTACTTCACCACTGCATCATCTCCACAGCCCTTCATTATTCCTCTGACCCCTCGATGAAACCTCTCACCTCTTTGTCTCTGCACATTTAACACTTAATAAGTCCTTTATACAACTCTGTAATCCATTTATATCTGTCTTACATCCTTTTAACCCTTAAATAAGTCTTTTGTACCCGAGTTCATCCCTTTATCCTGCTATCAGTCATTTTCAATCCTCCATCACCCCTCTCTGCTCCTCTATGATCCCTTTATATTGAGCTATCAACCCCTCGACCTCTCCATAAGTGATTTTCACCCTGTTATCTTTCCCCCGGACCTCTCCGCCGGCCCTTTCACCCGTCCATCCGTCTTCAGGCTCCGGTCCCCTTCTCCAGTCCGGAGGAGGGGGATGAATCCGAAGAGCTGAGACGTCTGTGGGCTCCCTCCTCCTCCAGCTCGTGTGTGGACATGATAGAAAACAGGAGGAGTTCAGCGTCTGATGTTCTGTAACGAGCTGCTGACAACAACACGGCCGCCGCCGCCGCCGCCGCCGCCGCTCATTATATAACCAAAGCATGAAACAAGGCCACTGTGTGAGAGGCTGAAAATAGCCTCTGCGTTAAACTGTGAGGTGCGGGTCTGAACCTGCACATGAAGAACAGATGTGACGTGTTTCAGAGTCTCTCTCCTCTGATGCCGCCGTCATGTGATTAATATTCATTAGGCCTGAAACACCAGGTCTCATCTCGCTCTCCTTCCTTCATCGCCCTGTCCATCAAACCCCTCTTTCTCTCTCCTCCTCCTCCTGTTTTCCACTCTCTCTCCTCCCTTCCTCTCCTCGCTGCCTCCTCCTCTCTCCTCCTATTCCTCCTTCACCCCTACTCTCGCTTCCTTTCATCCGTCTCCCACCTTGAATCACCCACCTCTTCCTCATTGTTTTATTTTTATTCTTGTCTCGTTTTGTTTTTCTTTCTCAGACAGAAGGAAGCATGTTTCCTCTGTGTGTGTGTGTGTGTGTGTGTGTGTGTGTGTGTGTGCAGGGTTCATCTGCAGCCCATCAGCACAGCAGCAGGACACTGGGAACGCTGGTGCATTTCCATTATCTTCTCCGCGCTGAGCGACACGGAAACATAAGACACGCGAGCGTAGGATGCGATCACCTGACACGCGAGCGTAGGATGCGATCACCTGACACGCGAGCGTAGGATGCGATCACCTGACACGCGAGCGTAGGATGCGATCACCTGACACACTCGCTGTTATTCATACACGAGACCACGCTATCGCATCACTACACACACACACACACACACACAGGCGGTTGATAAGGAGTCATTTTCAAGGTGAATATTAAAGATTAATATCAGACACGATAGCAGGACCGGACCTACACATCACAGAGAGCCGGTTTCTCTCTGTTTATCTGCAAATCACGCAGCATTTGTAGTTTGGTTCAACCTCATTTCACACGAACACGGCTGTAATCTGTGCTGCAGCGACACACGCTGCAGACCGTTATTCATACGCGTTTCTATATAAAATACAGAGGAGATGAAACCACAGATGTCTCTGAAGAAACTACGACAGAGGACACGGAGAAGTGTTCGGCGGAGCAGCTGAGCAGCTGATTCCTCCTGCATCACGTGCACCTCAGCTGGTTGTAAAGTCAGTTCAGAGGGAAACATGAAGTCTTTGCTCCTCAGATTCAATCAGCGCTCATCGATCACATGATCACCATCGCATCCTGACCTGGCCTGCATCAACACACAAGACTGTTCCTGTTGCAGGGCTGCAGAAGGTGCATCAGCTTAGGAGAGGAACGCATCACGGAGACTTCCTGTTCCCCGAGACGCTGCACAAGGTGACTCCTGTGGTTCCTGCATCATCCACCATCGAACCACCGTCTGATTCCAGCACAAAGGCCCGACCCTCTCCTGACGGCGCGCCTGTGCCTGCACACTCTCCTCCCTCCTCGGACGCACGGTTTGCGACTGATCTCACACGGTGTGACGTCCGAGGAGCCTGCCAGATTGCTGTTATCACACTTTTTAAACACATCTGCACCTGAACGACTGAGCGGGACACAGCGTTATCAGACTCCACTGACCCTGAAAACAGGAAGTTAGGTCTTTTTAACCATGTGACCATTTTTCCTGGTGCCGACGCATCATTAGGACTCTGTCTCCTCTCCTCTCGCACCTCCTTCCTCCCCCTGCGCCTCCTTATTCCAGGTGATAACTTCACGCCCTCAGCAAGAACACATTTGCCCCATAAAAGCCTGCACTCTGGTAATATTTGTCATTAAATAACATTCGGCATGAATACTTAATGAGTATTAACATTACTTTTTAATTCCTGTGTAATGCTAATGTCACCTCCGCTCGTCCTCTCTGGCTTTTAAACCTTTCTCTCTCTTTTTTTTAACTTCCTGCCATAAAAGCTAATGCACATTGTTCCATTTTGCCTTTAAGGTCTGTTGGAATGAGTTTTTCTGAGAAATAGTTGCTTTTAGCTCCTAAAGCTGCTCTCAGATGGGATTATTTCCTGCAGGGCTGAGGAGGAGAACTCTAATTATCACTTGATCTGTTTGTTAATTTTAATGTTATCTGTAATATCCCTCCATCGCAGCGCTGTATCAATCTGCAGCTCCTGGTGGCCTCTGTTAGAGGGGACGTCTACTCGTGTGAATGTGGTAAATGCACTATTTCAGCTTTAATAAAACATCTGCACATTAACTTCCAGACATTAGTGTAATTACTGTAAAATAACACCAGCATCGCCGAGCCCTCAGCAGACTGCGGGAGCTCGCCTGGTGCAGAGTCACTGAGACGTCTGCAGGACGTGTTTCAGGGCAGGAAACAGGAAGTGCATTAAGAAAACAACAGTGTTTCCATATCAGCTGTTATTTATTCATGCACCAACGTGTAAAAATCCAAACTAAACCAAACCAAACTCAGTTTTACAGAGTTAACCTCAGTCTCCTGTCCTCAGAGGTGAGAGGAGGTGATTGGCCGATCACAGGTTCTGCCCTGTTTGACCCATTAGAGTGTGAACCTTCATATTTATTGATATCTGTGGCTCAGACATCAATCACGATGCCGGTAAACAGCCAATGAGGTCTGACGCTCTTGCAGGATTTGGGGGCCAGTCGAGTTGGAGAACTGTCCAATCGCTGCGCATCGTCTCTGTGTTACTGATATTTCTACTTTGCGCTCATTTGCATGTCGGCGGCCGTGTTTACTGACTGAAATCAGGGATGCGTCGCGTTGCAGAAGCACAGTTTGCAGCATGAAAGGTGCAGACCGCAGCTAACGGCTGTATTCAGGCTGTGAGCGGCTGATGATCTGATGCCTCCTCTCCACTTTTATATCAGTGCCAACAGAATATATATAATAATAATCCTGCTGCCCTGCAGGTTACGTGTCTTTCCAGTCATAAATTTGAGGTTAACTCGAGTAATTCCAACATATTTTCTGTGTCTGAAGATCCCGACATGCTGTTTGTTTGTAATTTCATGCCTTTTTACAATGTTTCTGCTCATCGGTGTCAGAACTATCTGCGGTTATTCAGCTGCACAGACCTGCAGCAGCTGCACGTTTGTGTGTGGAGCTGCAAATCGCACAGCCGCCGGGGAGGTGAAGTGTTTAACGGGGAAAACAGAGAGACGTAGTGTACTCTCACCGTCATTTGCCTCTTTCCATCTATTCTCCTCCAACTCTTCATCTTCCCACTCCCTCAATCTGTGTCTCTCGTCCCGATTCCCTCGCTCTGACCTTGAAATGAATAGTAAAGCACCTCAGATAGACGAGACTACGGAGATGGGAAATGGAATTGAAATGTTATGGAGTCAAATTTAGAGGCGGCGGGGAGGAGGGAAGAGAGGAAGGAGGGAAGTGGAGTGGAGGAAACAAGGGAAAGGAGGTGGAAATGAGGGGAAGCAAAGAGTCGTGTAGGTGGAAACGGGAACAGAGGGAGAGGAGAGAGGATGAAGAGCGAGAGGCTGCAGGAAAACACACAGGAGGAAGGAAGGGAGGAAGGAAGGGAGGGAGGAGACAGAGGAGCAGAAAGAAGGAGCGAGGGAGTAAAAGAAGGAAGTGGAAACGGTTGGGTTTGGATCTGCGCGTGGGTCTGACGCCTTACGTTCGACTTTACATCAGAGGAACGTCAGAAACCCACCCGGCCTCGCAGATCTCGCTCAGCACTGACAAACATCTCAAACCAGCCGCAACCAATGAGCAACACAGACTTTAAACTGCGACAGCAGAGACCGTCTGCAGCAACGACACAAGGTGTTCCCAACCAGACGCCTCGCCAACCACGGACGGATTCTGAGAAAACTGACAGAGACGAACAGCAGGTGGCGCCGTCCGTCCTCCGAACCATGTGATGTGGCAGGAGATGAACAAAGCATAAAGGCTGGAAAGGGAGGGAGGTTTCATCAGAGCAGTCGAGTTTCAGCTGCAGACACAGCCTCGTCCTCTGATCGGTCACATGACTAAACTGGAAAAGGTGCTAGAAAGAGACAAAAAGCAGCTCAAACAGGTGAAAAAGGCTAATTTTGCTGTTTCCTTCAACCTTTTATAGCATGAAACTAACAACAACACAGGAAAATGAATTTAACGTGCAGCTAATTGGTTTTTCCAAATATTTCATGGCTGAAACTGACCCCGGGTCTGTCGCTCACGGCGCAGCGGCAGAGTGAGTTGACCTGTTCTTTAAGGCGAAGCTACAGAGACGCTGGTTTCAGTTTAACATCGACGATGAAAACATGTTGCGCTTTAATATTTAATCGCGCCCGCAGGACTTTACAGAACCGTTCGGTCGAGCTTTGAGGGTCTGAACTTCACATTTCATTAAATACTTTGTCAGTGAACGTCTCGCGGAGACGTCACGTGATTAGAAACATGGAATTCAGGTGGTTTCATGTCATTTTCCATCGTGGTTGCTTTGGAGCGACTAACTACAGATCCCAGTGTGCAACCCTGCTGCTGCAGCCATCTCTGCTGCAAGCCTCTGATTGGCTGGTTGTGTGTTGCACCTGTGCTGCCTCCTAAAAGCACATATTGATGACAGGGGAGCGGAGAAACCCTCGCCTTGCCTCGCCTCGTCTGCTCCGGGTAACTTTCTGTTTGCCGTGCAGCGTGGCGAGGGGAGCGTTTGGAGTGATGTCAGCGGTAACGTGTGCAGCGCGGCGAGGGGAGCGTTTGGAGTGATGTCAGCGGTAACGTGTGCAGCACGGCGTTGGTTTGCAGAGTAAAACACAGAAAAGGAAAAACCTTCCAGTTGTTTCAGGTTCTGAACAACGAGCCGGCGTCTCCACACTCGTTTGTTCGCTTCCCACCTTTCACAAAAGCCTCTGTCGCCCTCGCAACGCCGTCGCCCTGAAGCTGTGAGAGTAATCATACGTGTGAAAACGGGTCGGGTGGTGGCGGCCGCCTCAATAGATGAATAAAAACAGCGTGATGCAGGAAGAGAGGGTGAAGCTTTCACACCCGGCCGCTAATGGGGGAGATGCTGTCTGCAGGAAACCATCAACACCGTCTGTGTTTGCTGTCCGAGGTGGATCCCAAACGGATGCTGGCGGGTTTCCTCCCGGGAGGAGACTCCTGGAACACGGAGGGAATATCGGGGGGATTCGCCGGGGTGACGGCCCGAGACGTTTCCTGCAGTAACGTCTGATGTTCTGTGTCTGGACTGTTTCATCCGCCCGCCTAACACTAACACTAACTCCCTGCTCTGTAGGATTAGCATTAATGAAAACACGGAGCAGAAGCAGAGAGCTTAGATACAACAGCATAGATATAGAATAATATAGATCCTACATGAATGCAGCCTGGACCTTTCAGCTTCGGCAGTCGCTTTAGGATCCTTGTGTGTGTGGACTAGTCCAACAAAGCTGCGTCTGACTCTGCGTCTGATCCTTTACTTGACGACCTGTGACCTGCCTCCATGTTGAACCGCCGTGCTTCTACAGGAGCCCTGAAAGGACAAACCGAGCACTGGCTCCAGAGAGGGACATCTGAAGGAGAAGCTGCGATCTGCAGCATCACTGCGAGACGCCACGCTGCTCCTTTAATGCAAACATCTGATCGGCCAATCACGTGACAGCGGCTTGGTGCTCGCAGCCGTGGTGAAGATCAGCTGTTAAATACAGGAGTGGTGATTAAAGCGACTTTGAACTTGGCTTAGTTGTTGGTTAGGAGTTAATAGAGTCCAAATGATAGAAACTATCCAACTGTGTTGAACAGTTATTAAATAAAAAAGTGTTTTTATTAATATTCCTGATTTATTTAAACACATTTGACCCTTTCACACAGTTTTCATGCAGCATTTCTCTCTGAACGCGTCTGTTTTTGTCCGTTTTGCCTGCTCTGGTTTGGTTTTTCAGACATTTTCCCACAGAGATCCTCGTTTTCACTCTGCAATCACGACGCTTCGCCGTTTAACAAACAGCCAGTTGCACATTTTTCACCCAGTCGTCCCGATCAGCTCGACTTCTTTCATCAGGTTCGTGCTTTTTCCCTCAGCCCTGTGAAGCGAACACTGCGACGCGTGTTTGGTTGGTGAGACCAATTAGCAGCCACTCTGTGATTTCTTGCCAAGACGATGAGCTGCTCAGCCAATGACGACGCAGCGAAGCACCAAAAACAGAAAATACGGAGCCGAGAGGCAGAAAACCAGCGCTTCACTTCGGGGACGTTCATTCACGGGTTCTCTGCTCGTTTACAGGAAGAAGTGTTTACTTTTGTTTTTAGGCTGCTAATGGCTCTGCCTGTGGAGCAGGACTGGACCGGTCCAGCTTTCACTTGAAGCCTCTCCCCTCGTTTATTCAGTTTTCTTGTATTTTTTGCCGCAGGTGGCAGTTTCTTTAAACGTACCTGGCTCTCCTGATCAAAAGCTCTCATCCGGCAGCTTTGTCGGATGCGACGTGAAGCGTTTTGAGAAGCGAGGGGGTGAGAGCGAGTGCATCTCTGCGAAACACAAAGGCGTGAGCTAGAAACGTCAGAGCGAACCCTGTTTTTAGCTCAGACCAAAGCCTGATAACAGACTGCAAATACAGACAGAAGCGGTGCTGCGGGATTTGTTTCGGTGCTCGTGGGTCAGCTGCTGTTTTACTGCAAACCCTGAACCTGCACTGAAAACCACAAACCAGCTGCTTTTACTGATCCGGAGGCTCCCTGCTCATCCCTGTTGCTGTTGATGATGATATGAAATAAACCCCGGCTTCCATCCGCCGCCAGACGCAGATGGGAGCATTGATCCCGGATGCTTTCATGATTATCGGCTTTCATATGTTGTTTAATCCGCCTGTAAAGTCAGTTTTGCTGCGAGGTGTTTGCAGTGTTTTACACGTTTGCAGTGAACTTTAAGTATCAGTGTGTTAGCTCAGTGCACTTTAATGTGTTCAGGCAGGACGGTCCTCGAGAGGAGACGAGCCAGTCGGCCTGTTGCACCGATGCAAGACTCAGCTTGGTGCTTGGTGGTCAAAGTCTGAGGACTGAGGAACCTCCAGGACACCTCTCTGCAGTCAAACCCCCAACAATCCATTGATAACCGTCATTTCACTGAGTCAAACATCACATCAGGTCAGAATCTACAAAACTCCTCAGGCTGCCTGAAGCAAAACGCTCCCAGAGAACTGTTGAACGGCGCACGAAGCTCTTCTTCTGTTGTGCAACACCACTGTGTCGTTTTTCCGCTCGGCTGCCGGCGAACGCCTCTCAGTCTGCAGAACCAGGTCAGGAGTCCTGAATCCCCAACAGACCTCGCTTTGCCCTGAGACCTCCTCAGAAGAGCTTGTTTATCTGGATGCACTCCATCTGCTGCCTGGAGGGGAGGGGCAGAGTGGGGCTTTCCCTGGGACGATGCTCCGGTTTAGGCGCACCGGGTGAGGTAAATGAAGCGCACCCGGGGCAGGTGATGGATCACCGGAGGACCGGGTCCACAGACTCTTTAAATGACTGTTTGCATTTTCTGCCTCCTCCCCTCGAGCCCTCGCCCCAGTTTCCCCTCCGTCACCTCCTCTCAGCTGTTCCTCTCTCTCTTTCTCTCACACTCTCCCTGTAGGTCTCTCGCCCGCGTGCAGTGGCCCTGACTCAGCAGTGTTTCTCCGGCTAATAACACAACCAGCCAGTCAAATTAATTACTGTTGGCCCTGCAGCGCTCACACCTCCAACACACACACACACACACACACAGGAGTGTATCTGAGGAGGCAGATCCAGACATTAAACACCTCTGGGCGACTGAACCGAACGTGACCGCGCCCTTTGCTTTCACATTTTCTAAACGCCAATTTCACCCTGAAACCAGTGAAACAGCAACACCTCCGGGTGTTTCTGCAGAGTCTGAGAGCAGAACACGTTTCAGGGACCTGAGCCGGCAGCAGGAGACGCCGGGCTGAGTGTTAGACACCTGACAGGGGTCAGACGCTGCGGTGGACTCACAGCAGCTGCAGTGCAGACCCTCCTGCAGCCTGAATAATATGAGCTCCCTCTGCTGCGATAACATGAGCTCATATACATCATATGCTGCGAACGCAAAAACACACACCCACGTTGTTTTCTATGTGTGTGTGTGTGTGTGTGTGTGTGTGTGTGTGTTAGTGTGTGTGTGGCTTTAAACTCCAGTTTCACTTACTCCACTCATGCATAAACCCCACCTCAGCAAACACACCCCTTCGCCCGCGCTCAGGCACTTAGACTCTGCCGGCGCTCTCATCACATTTAGCCTCCGGCGGCGAGCGGCCACGTGTTGGCTGCCTCCCAGGATCAGAAGCAAACACGTCCACCAACACGTGTCTGCTGGTCATTTCCCATCAGGCACCGACCAGCGCAGCTAGTTTAGAAGGAACATGGGCGTTTCGTCTGCACGGCGCTGCAGGATCTCCATCCCCGTCTCTGCAACCGAACCGCTCCACCCGCCTCACCCCCTCCCCCTGCAGATCGGGGCCGGGCCGTGTCTGGACCTCACTCGTTACAGTTGAAAGAAGTCAGTCGATCAGCTGAGATGTTTCATCAGTCACACGTTCGCCGTCCAGCTGATGCAACGTTTGGTAACAGCTGGCGTTGTGTGACTCGCCCGTGAGCGAGTCACAGTTTGATTAGAGAAGAGAAGGAGCGGTTTCACCGTTAACGTTGAACTGAGGGGAGAAGCTGCAGCTGCGGGGAAAAGGATTTTATCACTCATGTTTTCAAACTTACATCCACACTGATTATTTCCACTGTGCCTCAGATAAATTCAGTTCAGTTTGAGCTGTGATGACGTGAGCTGCTGTTGTTCTGTAGGAAGAGACGATCAGAGGCGTTCGAAGGGGTCGCTGCAGGCTGCAGGCTGCAGGCTGCAGGCCTGTAAAAACACGGCAGGACTGATGCTTTTGACCCCAGCTCAGAGCTGCAGATGTTCAGTCTTTGATTTTACATCCATCCAGTGAATAAATGGCACTTCCTGTCCACAGAAGACGTCACGAACACGTGCTGAAGCCAGACGGCGGTGCAGCGTTTGCCTAACGCCATAAAGTGACGGCGCACAGCGAGCGGCGCGGACGCTTCTGACACAGTTTGATAAATTTAGGTGTTTTGGTGTTTTTCCACGACGCTGCCCGACCTGCTCCCACCCCGGCTGTTTGTCACCTCATCCTGCTGACAGAGGGCTTTATTATCCCGGACCTGTGTGTGGAAACCAAGCCGCGGCTCCCAGGAGTGACACACACACACACACACACACACACACACACACACACAGCCAGACGAGTGAAAGTTTGAAGCTGAGGAAAGTTTGCAGACCTCTTGTTGCCAGAACTCTGAGATAAAACAGCAGCGCCTGGAGCCTGAGCAGAAGGAGAGTTGTAAGGACGGGAGCTGCCAGGCTGCCAGCAATGTGACAATAATATCCCCACTTCACACATTTGTGATGGGTGCACTGATGCACAAATGCACTGATACTCGTGTGTGTGTGTGTGTGTGTGTGTGTGTGTGTGTGTGTGTGTGTGTGTGAGAGAGTGCGTGTGAATACACAACAATGCACGAGCAGCTCCAACCAAACTACAGACACTCAACCTTGGATATCCTTTCCATCGCTCCACATTAAACCCCTCAAGGATATAAATAGTGTTTTGTGTGCACGTGCGTGTGTGTGTGTGTGTGTGTGTGTGTGTGTGTGTGTGTGTAATAGTCGGTGGCTGTGCTGATGTGAGGTGGCGTCCTGGGTCTTGCTGTCAGCGGTGCAGAGGACAGTGAGTGACAGCTGCAGCATTAATGTCGGGATAATGACTTTAATGTCTCGGGATAAGTGATTTCCAGTGATTCTGCGGTTTGAAACCACAGTTTTCAGTTTGTTTTATATTTACTTTGTATCATTAATACTCAGCATGTTTGTGGTGTAGCAGGAGGGGCAGCGTGCTATTGGACGGATTAATGTGGTAGTGTTGCACATGGTGCTGCATGGTCCTCAGAGGATGAACACGAATGACTCCAGTGGGTTTTACTCTTGCACCACCAGCCAGGTGAACGAGCCCTGTGTGCACAGACGGTACAAGTGCAGCAGCAGCAGGAGCATGTGTGCAGGAAGCTAAGTGATGTACAGCATCAGTGTCAGTGTCAGATCAGCGTTCGCTGTATTTACAGTATTTTCACTTTACTCTGACACCGGCGAGCTTTCAGTCAGAACACTGTGCTCTGTTCACCTGCACCAGACTCCTTTGACAAAAACAGCAATTTACCGTCACAGAAAGAGGAGCTGCTGCTCTGTGGCTGCACCAATCAGTTAGTTTGTTTGTGCTATTGTGTGATTTCTGTGTTTTAAAGGGTCAGATCACATTCGCCGAAGTCTCACACTGACACAAATAAACTAACGGCTCGAGCCGGAGCAGGACGAGCAGCTCCTGGTAAAATTAGTGTTTTCGGAAAAGGAGTTTGGTGCAATGGCTTCAGTTTCCTCCGCATCCAGGTAAACTCCTGGCTCAGACTGAGCTGACATTAATTAAAATACTCAACTCAAACCAAACAGCTTCCTGTTAAATAGTGAACATGGGCCCTGAAGCTGCTGCATCATCTGAATCCTCGCTAACAGCGATGCCGCCGCTGAGCCGACATCATCTCACACTGTGCAGGAACGCCGCGGCGACGAGCACTTAGCAACAAAGGTGTCACTTATACTCCTCTGAAGTGAAAATCACTACTTTAAAAATCGTCCTCCTCCTCCTCAGAGGCTCGCCAACCTGAAACTAAACTTATATTTCAACCATTTAGCTGCTGCTCATTTCCAGAGCGGGTGCAACAGTGAAGCACGCTCCAGTTCCTCGGAGAACATCTCAGGCTGCCGCGCTGCCGTGTCCCTGGGACGATCATGTAAAGGAAGCGCCAGTGGGGAGAGGAATAAAACATGAGACGAACCAGAGGTCGAGGGAATTTTTAAGTGACGAGACCAAATTAGAGCGAGTTGATGGGGAGGATAGGCGCGCGGGGGGCGTGTGATTCATTTGGGAGAAGGTGAATTAAGGTACGGAGAGTTTTCAGCAGGAAACACTACTTTTTAGACCTGAGTCCAACTTTGAGATCCAGTTTCGTTGGCTTACGTGTGCACATCGCGAACATCAAACCTCTGAAACATCTTAATCCACTCAGATATGAAGAGGAGGCATCACTGAAGGTGTGTTACTGAAGGAAAACTCCACTTTGGGTGTCGTTTAATTAGTTATTTGGACATTTTACTCACTAAGTTAATATCTGAGACGTGGGGGCATCCAGAAGCAGTCGGAGCAGATTTAGCTCCTTCCTCCCTTTATTTGGAGTTCAAACTGACAGTGAGTTGGATTAAAATGCCAGTGCTGATCCCAGATCAGAGAGGGACATGTGCATGTGCAGAGAGGTCAAAGGTGAAGGAGGCGTCCGGCAGGTTCGTGTGCTGGAGTCTTATTTTAGTCTGTTTGTTTCCACCCTGCTCCTCTTCATGAACCGGTCTGACTCCCCAGATCTCAGCACCTGTGGATCTGAGCTTTATCTATTTTAAATCCTAATTCAACGTGTTTAAACTCAATGAAACAACTCTGAATCTGTGTTTGAACCATCAATCGTCTGATCACAGATCAGCGCAGTGAAAGGGTTAAAGCCGGGCCGGGCGCTTGCTGCCGTCACTTCAGTCCGCGCTCACTGTGTGTGTGTGTGTGTGTGTGTGTGTGCTTCATGAATGACTCCTCCAGCAGACAGATAATAACCGCCTGTGTTTATGGAAACAAGACAAATAGAGCGGAGAGACCCGTCGTATCAGCTTAACGTCACAGGGAAACGTCTCTGTACTGACTCTGAGTGTGTGTGTGTGTGTGTGTGAGCGGGTTGCATGAAGCGTGTTAGACTAATGTGATTTTGGCAAAGAAAGATAATGATAACAATGCCCCCCCCCCCCAGCAGAGAGGATAAGATTACATTTGAGTGAAATCACGCCGCCTCCTAATTGTATCAATGGATGATATTTGTCTTTGTGGAGTTAATGGGTTTTGGTTTTCCAATTAGAGACTCTTAATAAAGCCCCGCTGCACGGGCGGAGGAGCTGGGCTGCCTGGGAGCCGGGATGCGTTCAAGAACCTCTGCTAAAAGGGGGACGACAGATGCAAAACTAGACGAATAAACGGGTGCAGGTTGACGGCTGATCGGAGCTTTGGGGGCGGAGTTAAGTTCCCCAACTTCCTGTGTCAGAGCCAGAAAAGTGTTCGTGTGACTGCGACATGCAGGTCGTTGTGCAGCCGTGACGTCGTGTACACCTGGTGTTAAACTGCAATCAGGTGGTGAGCTCGGCTTGACCACACCTGGAGGTCACCTGACTCACCCTGTGAATAAACACAATCTGTCTGTCACAGACACAGACAGTTCTTAGCAAATATAAAACACAGGGTTTTGGCTGAACTGCTGATTATTTGCAATAAACAAAGAGCTGAGTGCAAAATGGAAGCAGTTCAGGGAAATAAATGACAGACAGTGAGAAACAACTGCTGTTAACTAACCTATTTAATCACAGAGGAGCCCGCAGGCTGCTGCAGCACGCCGACACAAACCGTTTTTATGCAAACACAGAAAAACTTCATGTTTTAAATCTGCCGAATACACACGAGACCACAAATCATCAGGATTCTGATGCAAACAGAGTTTAACAGAGTTTATAAAGTTGCCTCAGACTCAGAAACTCTTAGAAATGTGACTTTTTTAAAGTCTGGGGCCAACTCAGCGAGCAGCGATCAGATCTCCGTCAGGAGAACAAGCGGGTCATTCATTATCCATATAAAAGTGTCCAGATACATGAAAATATGATGAATTTAATGAATTAAAGCTGCTGAAGTTACAAGAAGGGACAATGAGACGGAACTGAACAAGTCACAACTGAGTCTGTAAAGAAAAAGTGGAAATACCATGTTGATAAAGTATCCGGATACACGCTGCAATACCAGGAGTAGATGGTGTGTGTGTGTGTGTGTGTGTGTGTGGATGCATGTAGCCTTGTATGTGTTCTGTCATGTCACACCACCTTGTCTGTTTCCCGGCCATGTACTCAGGTATAAAGTGACAGCACGACAGCGTGTTGCAGGAACGTGGCAGCAGCTGCAGCAGCTGCAGCAGCGTGCAGCCGACGGGCCTGTTCAGCGTTCGGCTCGACTGATTTGTTCTCTTTGCGTTCACACTTCTGCTGTCACGTTTTCAGCCCGCCGACTCTAAGAAACGCAGAGCGGCTCCGTGTCGCGGCGGCTGAGAGGCGCTGATATGAGATTAAACTGTGATATTCTGAAGCAGAGTAAACACAGTTGATGTCCGGGAGGAATACTGAGCCCGGAGAGCCAAAGGGACGGACGGAGAGAGGACACAGGAAGCAGGGAGGGAGAGGACGGCTCACATAGGCAGGTTCAGGTCTGCAAATCCAACAAAAGGATTGTTTTACCAACAAAAAGTCTCCAAAACTGGTAAAAACCTCGTTCAGACGCCACAAACAAGCTCAGCTCTGCAGCTAAAGAGCAACAAGTACAGAATAAAGCTCAGCTCCGAATGCGTCGTGCTGCTTCAGCCTGACTGAGTCATGAAGAACCAAAACAGGAGGCTGGAGGTTCTCCACAAAGCGTCCAGCACCCAGCTCTGCTGTACAAGGAGCTCAGGGTCCTCAGTGATGATGAGGGCTCTGCAGAGACGAACAGCACGTGTTTAACTAGATCAGATATACAGAGCACAACCTCTGACCTGAGGTTTGTGCACCATGTGGTTTGTTCATTGAACAACAGGGACATCACTGCATCTTATCTTAGCTAGCATCAATGCTAGCAGGGAAGCAGAAAGCTCCTCCTCAGAGGTTACACGAGCTGAGGCGTCATCACAGCTGCAGCAGGAAGCATGGCGCGTTACTGACTTTGTTTGAGCGTGTGGTGAATCATTTCCTGGAAGCGTGGACGGTTGTGAAACACACGCAGGTGAAGAGAGGCCACGCTGCATCAAACAGAGCGACGCACAGAGACATGAACTACCTGCAGGTGAGCTCACACTGCATCGCACTGTGAGAGAGGCTCAAAGATGGCCGACCGGATTCAGAAAGACCATCTCACAGGGAGCTTCTCCTCCCAACAAACACCTGAGACGCCACCAAGCAGCAAAGTCTTGTTGCGATGCAGCAGCAGGAGCCTTGTTTGCACGACGCGTCCTGCAGCTGGTGCAGGATGCAGCACACTAAGAAAGAGCCATAAACCACTGCAGAGGCACAGATGGATGAAGGTGCAGTCGGCATCATCGATCAAACCTGATGTCGAACACAACTCTGTTGGATCCATGTTGCACCGCGTGACTTCAGTTAACCTGTAAGTTCGTTTAAATCTTTGGTTTTAAGAAGCAGCTTTGGAGGAAGCAGCTAAATAAACTGTGGTTCCAGCGAAACAAACACAGGAGCAGGAAAACACGAGCACCTGCACAGGAAGCGAGAGGAGAGAGGAGGTGAGCGCCGAGGAGGGAAGGAGAGATGAAAGGAGGAGGACTCAGAGGAGAGTCGTCAGGGCCGCGCTCATTTCTGTCTTTTTACATTATGTTAACCTCCACATCACACACACTGCGGCGCACGGACGCACACACACACCCTCCTAACTACCCACATTTCTCTTGCTCGTGTTCACTACCTTAATCTTGGTTTTTGGCGAGGCCGCCGCTCGCCATTTCCATAATTCCTGTGATAGCGCGGAGGGGGAGGAAATGTGAAATTGAAAGAAGAGGGAGGGTAATCTGGAAAGCGAGCGGCTGCTCATCTGTCAAGATTACA
Source organism: Datnioides undecimradiatus (assembly GCA_008933995.1). Classification (NCBI taxonomy): domain Eukaryota; kingdom Metazoa; phylum Chordata; class Actinopteri; order Lobotiformes; family Datnioididae; genus Datnioides; species Datnioides undecimradiatus. The sequence goes on along the minus strand of WARS01000093.1, from coordinate 3,283,622 downwards.
GCTCTGAAATCCTGTGAAATTCTTTTTTATCTCTCACAGCGAAGGCAGACCTCCACCTGCCGCCGTGTAATTGGTGAAATAAGAGCATTAGGTTTCAAAGGATGTGCCGTTGGGGTGCCGGTCGGCCCCGCGGCAAAAGGTGAGCGGCGCCGGTCACGTGACTGACTCGGACTGGAGGCAGAGTCGACTTTGCTGGAATCGCATGACGCTGATTTGCCTCCAGATCACAGACCGAACATGCAAATCCCCTCCTGCGGCGGCGCTGATGAACATGATGATACCGCCGTAAATCTGATCTGCTCTCTGAATATTCATGCACAGTCATACAGACGAGCTTCCTCACTCTAATTTAATACAAAATCACACGTATTCAGACTCTGTTGTTACATATTTAAGCTATAAAACCTCGTTCGTGTCGGAGTTCACCTTTTCTTTAAGGTTTAAGATTCATAAATCATCTTATTTCTTCTTTTACCGTCGTGTATGAGCTTCAGCTCCTCACTGGAGCCACGAGACACCAGCTGACTTTAGCTTTTCGAGGCCAAACTCAATTAAAAAACAGAAAAATCCACAAACCACCTCTGCGATGGCTGCAAACACCGAGCAGCGACTCAGCAGCGCTGTGACTCTGCAAAGGTCAGAAGCTGCTTTCTGAAACACATCACTGTCGGTTTTTATTCAGATCAGTATGAATTTAGTTTACAACTGTTTATAAAGGAGGTTTCCCACATTTAACAGGCTGCAGGGAGTCAGACTGCCCTGTCCACCTTAGCTCCGCCCTCCAAATATGGCCACTGTCGCCTCCCGCAGACCAAGATGGCGACGACCGAACTACCTTTCACTGAAACAATTCCACGTTATCGTGCCATCACATTTAAAAGGAGCTAATTAGAGGAGCGCGGCCGGACAGCAGCCAATCAGAGGCGGGCCTCAGCTCAGACTCCTCTCGCTCCTTTTTATTTATCTCAAAGTGGAAACGGCCTCAGAGGTCCCTGCAGGGCCGCGGCTGATACCCCTCTAATGAGGAGCCCAGGATCGTGTTTAATTAGAGCAACATTAGTCTGAGCGCGCTCCGCACTTATTACTGTCACACTTATTAATACATTTAGCAAAACTGCTCGTCCCCATTGTGCCCTGATATTGCATTATCCTGTGGTAATGCTACAGCAATGCGCTATCATTCATGTCATGTGATATGATGCTACTGTGCAGTACACACACACACACACACACACACACACACCAGTCAGTGTCTTCTTTATGCAATAACACAATTAGCAGCACGCAGCTTGGTGGGCGCCGGTCTATCTGTCAGTGTCAGCACTCGTCTGTCAGCTGCAGGAGCTCAGAGGAGCCTCCTGGGAGCAAAGATGCACTCAAAGGAGGAGAAGAAGAAGAAGATGGAGAGGAGGAGGAAGAGGCGGAGGAAGAGGAGGAGGAAGAGGCGGAGGAAGAGGCGGAGGAGGAGGAGGAGAAACAGTGTGATGCAGTCCTGTAATTAACTGTGAAGAGCCATTTCACGCCCAGACAGGAGGTGAATCAAAGTTCCATATGTGACATGTGCATCAGAGTGTGTGTGTGTGCGTGTGTGCGTGTGTGTGCTCTTCCTTCATTAAGTGTGTGTGACAGTATGTAAATGTCCTGTGTGTGTGTGTGTGTCAGTTTTGAAGCGGTCACGCCCGTAGAGAACCATTAGCCACAGTGTGACGACCGTTTAGGCTTCACATCAGACACACACACACACACACACACACACACACACACACACTGATGAATTAACTGGCAGCCCCACACACTCCTCACAGGCGGAAAATCCCACCCCGCCCCGCTGTGACTTCTCCCTGCATGGCGCCGGTGAACACAGAGCCGAGGGCGAGTCGACACTAATCCCTTTCAATTAAAACACCTTCACCGTTAAAACGCGTTTAAACACCTGAGCTCTGCAAACAAACAGTTTACACAGCAACGTGTCGCGGCGCCGTGCGTGCATCCTGTGGGCGACAGTGACCTGCACCTGGCGGGTGTGAACTGCCCTCATGTGGGTCTGAGGTCCTCTGATTTACACCTGACGCTGCTGCAGCCTCACCTGCACCATCACGCCCTCAGGAACCAAATATCTGTTAATCCATGATTGTCATGACGCGTTTCTGTTCATAAAACTGGCTGTGGGGCAGATTTGGGCAAACTAACCCTTTACTAGAGCTTCAAGGTCACTTTGCATTCTGGGAAATTAAGACAGAGCATCTTTAACAACTCCTTATTGTTTTATCAACAATAATCTGCAGATTAATCATAAAAATAATGATTCTTTGACTTGTTTTAGCTGTTTATGAAGCAGGACTGGAGTTTATGTGAAATCCTGCACATGCACCAAAACAACAGATGCACGACTCCACCCATCGGTTTGTTTGAAGGTAAACAGGAAGTGGCTCTCTGCAGGAGAGCCTGGAAACACACGCTCAGCGAAAACAGGTTTAACAACACGTCCACAGGTTCTTTAAGCCTGAACACTGATCTGCACGCTGCAGGTCAAAACTGACCGCCAGCCAATCAGAGTCAGGGAGTTTGTCCTATAACAACTGATGAAATGCGACGTCATGACTAATAACCGGAGCTTTGTTGCAGAATGTGGCGTCCTGATCTCTCGCATTAACCTCTTTATTTAAGATCAGCATCGCGGCTGCATGATGCCACTGCATGATGTCACTGAATGATGTCACTGCACCGTCCTGCATGCGACTCCGTCACTGAGCAGTTTCCCGACAGAGTCGGTGTGTTTCCAGGGACGGTGGCATCGTTCCAGCCTCTGCTGAGCGCGGAGCGGGTCTGGACTCGTGTCGCCGCGCGGGGAAGTGAATCAGCACATAACGAGGTTTCTGGGCTCATTCAGACATGAGACACAGCAGCGAGCAGTGGGAAGCCAACACTCGACTGCAGCTTTGCTCAAATACTGATCCATCCAACCGTCCATCCAACCATCCATCCAACCATCCACCCCTCCATCCATCCACTATCCATCCAACCATCCATCCAACCATCCATCCATCCATCCACCCCTCCATCCATCCACTATCCATCCATCCATCCATCCAACCATCCACCCCTCCATCCAACCATCCATCCACCCATCCATCCATCCATCCATCCAACCATCCACCCCTCCATCCACCCATCCACCCCTCCATCCATCCATCCAACCATCCATCCACTCCTCCATCTATCCATCCATCCCTCCATCCATCCATCCATCCATCCACCCCTCCATCCCTCCACCCCTCCATCATCCCTCCATCCCTCCACCCCTCCATCATCCATCCATCCATCCATCCATCCATCCATCCATCCATCCAACTCCATCATCCATCCATCCATCCATCCATCCATCCATCTGTTCATCCATCCGTCCATCCATCCATCCTCCATCATCCATCCCTCCATCCATCCACCCTCCATCATCCCCATCCCTCCATCATCCCCTCCATCATCCATCCATCCATCCATCCTCCATCCATCCACCCTCCATCATCCATCCACCCATCCCTCCTCCACCCATCCCTCCACCCGTCCCTCCATCCATCCCTCCACCCTCCCTCCACCCATCCATCCATCCATCCATCCAACCATCCATCCATCCATCCATCCCATCCAACCCCCTCCATCCATCCATCCCCTCCATCCATCCACCCATCCATCCATCCAACCAACCATCCATCCACCTCCATCTATCCATCCATCCCCTCCATCCATCCATCCATCCATCCATCCACCCCTCCATCCATCCACATCCATCCATCCATCCACCCACCCTCCATCCATCCCTTCCCCCTCCACCCCTCCATCCATCCGCCCACTCACCCCTGTCACCCCCTCTGCCATCCTCTGTCCCTGCAGCCTTCTCCCCCTCAGGCCGCCGCTCTCATCCTCTCATCCATCACTCACTTCCTCTCTCCACCCTGCAGCTGTTCTTTTTCCTCCTTCTCGTCTTTTCACTCGCCTCCTCAATCACGCTTTTCCTCCCTCTGGCCACTCGTCCTTCTATCGTCTCCTCTTTCTTTTCTGCCTCCCTCTCTCCAGCATCAATCAGTCCTCTCCATGAGGACTGGTGCTGGGGCTTCATTATGCTCTTCCCCCTGCTCTCATATTTATTTCATGGCTAGCAGGCTTGGGAGGAAGCAGGCCCCCGCTGGCAAATGAAAGGGCACCTCTCTACATGCATTATTCGTATTGGAGCCGCCAAGGGGCCTGGGTTACACCAGAGACGCTTCAAGGGCGCCCAAATAGCACGCAGACAGCCTGCGCAGAAAGCACACATATGGACACAGAGTATAATGTACAGGAATCTGCATGTGTTATCACAGTGATGCCGGGTTTCAACATGCAGAGGAAATCCACACACGTGTGTCAACAGACCAGAAGACGTCCCCTGCCCTCAAGAGAGGAATACGGATATGGAATCAAACATCCAGCAAAGGGACAAAATGCACGCCTGCAGGAGGCGTGCAGGTTGGACCATGGCAGTCAGGGCTCAGGGTCGGGCCATGTTCCAAACATGGATTCAGGGATGAGAGGAGATTTAAACCTGCACGCTGATGCAAAAAGCATCAAGATTCAGATTCACGTGTCAGCCTGCAGCAAAACAAATAAACATAAACCCGCTGCATCTAAAACAAGAAGCCTACGCCTCAATTCTGCCTCCAGATAACAGGATCTACTGAATAACCTGCACATTACAAACTGGTTCTACGCTCCATCATGTGTGATAAGGTCTGTGTTTAATACGTCGGGTTAGCAACATTAGCTGCTAACAAGGGCTGAATGAGACTACAAAGCTTTTCAGGGACAGCAAAACCATCCGCCGGGCTGACCTGCTGTTCTGGTGGATGAAGTTATGCAACACTGTGCAGAAATCATTATAACAGCAGGAGTTTCGAAGAGCATCTTGCTGCACAAAATGTGTACATCTTGTTTGCAAACAGCTGATTTCTGCAGCTCTATGCACCGGTCAGGACTTCACTGCTTCAAGTGAAGCAGCAGATTTGTTTTGCTTTTGACCTGATTGGCTCTTGTGTGAGAGTCGGCGGTGACAACGTGAAAATGCGGGAAACTCACTCGAAATGCAGAAAATGTGAAGTTAGTTCCAAGCCTTGTCTCATTGTCACAATGTTTTTCCCTTAGTCTTACCTTAACTTTACCCTCAACCTAATTCTAACCTTAAGAACCAGGTGAGCCCTCAGACAGGTCTCGTCTGAGCGAAAACGCCCTTTCTTTCTGGAAACCATCTAAAAGCTAAATTTCTGCTTCTCGCAGAGAAAGACGCCAAGTACAAAAAAACACACACACTTTCCTTCCCACCCTGAGAGAAGCCGCTTGTCCCAGCAGAACAGAACGCCTCTACATCTTTTTAATGAACAAATAACGAAGTCATTATCAGCTGCTTTTGTCGCAGGGATATCTGCATGTAAAATGTCCTAACATCCGTGTAAACTGCCCGGCGCTGCTGCTTCTCTCTCCCCGATGATGGAACTTTTAAAGACCCCAAAAAAGGGCCGACATCCCTAACGAGCCAGAACGAAAACCGAGAAGAAAGGCGAGGAGAGGAACAGGCCACGGGTGAGCAGCCCGAGTCCCTATTAACCTTGTAAATGATTCAGTCGGCCGGGTTAAGATTGAAGTCTGGCCAGCTGTTTATTTTAACAGACGGAGGGATGATATTCAGAGTCAGAGGAGTTGCATGGGATTACAGAGTGCCTTTCAAGACTGCGCCAACAGAGCATCGGCAGGCCAATTACCCATGTTAGAACATACATTAATGCGGCAGACACACAAACGGGTAATTATAGAGGCGCATGTACAGAAAAAACAAGACAATGGCTTACGGATACATGCACACGCCAGCGCCGCAGATAATATAGATATGTACGCCAACATAAACCGAAACACAGACGACGATCACTTTTGATGAAATCAGGACTGATTGGATGTTGGGAAACATTAAAGCACTAAAGCGCTGATAATTAAAGATGTGTAGGTGCATCGGGGCACGCTAATATGGAATATATGCACACATTAACAGGCATGTTTATGTGCACACACCACACACACACACACAACCATACGGAGCCAGGGATCGATTGGTCTTCCCATCGGCACGGTAACCAGCGGCAGTGAGATCAGTCCGGCCACAGACAGGTTCAGCAGCAGCAGGTCGATTCACATCAGCTTCAGTCTCGGTTTAATGAAGATTCACTGATGAAACGCCATCAGGAGCTCGTCATCAAAGCATTTACCCACTCGGAAAAGAGAGGAGGAGGAACAACCGCTGATGTTTGGGATTTCTGAGAGACTAAAACACATTGTATGAATGTGACCTGAAGGTAAATCTATAATTCAGCTGAATGATTTATAATAAAATCAACTGATTTTGAAATAATGCAGAAAAAATGAATAAAACTAACTCAACTGTTGATAATAAATGAGTAATGACAGTGGTTTGTCTCCTGTTCTGGTTCTGCAGCTCAGACGATTACGCCTGCACGGTGCAGCAGGTGTGATCATCCGATGCTGCTTCATCTCGGGAGGAGTGAAGCGTGATCAATGCAGAGGACGCCGGTGCCAGCTCAGGCTGCTGGAGGTGAAGGGTCGTCAGCGTAAGCGTCGGAGGACTGGTGCCATGTATCCAACATAATAAACTGCTATCGACCTTGATCAATAAATCAGCTGGGCGCCTGCAGCCAGTGATGCACTGGGTTGTGTATGTATGCTGCAGCACTGATCGATGCCAAGGCGCCGGTGTCAACACAAACCCTGAGCACGATTGATTCTGCTGCAACGATTTGATTCCAGTGCACAAAAGCATGAATGCTGGATGCTGGTATCGTGTCATGCACGGCTGCGTGTCGCCATGAGCTTCTGCGATGTTTGAATATTTAATACACACCCACCTAACGCGCCTGTTTCCTGAAACCACGGCTCCTGTTCCTCAGTTATCAGATCCACCCTGAACCGCTTCTGAGGAACCTGCTTGCATCTGAGCTTCAGACGCTGTTACAGCACAGCACGGACTTAGCCACTGCACGCCGCGGAGACGTCAACGATCGTTTGCTGCGTTGTTGCACCAAAAACTTCGCTGACCATTAATTCTTAAACACAAGAGAGTTCTCAAACGCACCGATGGGCAGAAAAGCTCCAAACTCTTCGTGCAACACGAAGATCCTCCTCCTGTCTCTGACGGATTCGCTGTTATATGCAACTTTAAAGTCTCAGGACGCTAGTTTCTGATTTTCATGATGTGCTGAGGAGAAAAATAACCTTTGATGGAGGAAAGGAAATCAATCCACACGGTGAAGCTGTTCTTTAGAAGATAACCTTGAGCTTTGTGTGGTAGTGAAAGGTATGAAACATGCAAAATAACTGGTGTGGTGCTTTAAAGTGAAACATCCCATTTTCACAGAGGATTCGTGGTTCTCACTCCTCATCTTCTCAAAGATCCTGACTGAATCCCTAAACCTCATCAGCTGTTCCTCGGGATGGGGAGCGTTCCTGCGCAGACCTGAGGCGATTCCCAGACATTTAAAGGATCTGAGAGCCGCCTCCCCTGTTTCAAACTCGCTTATTTTTTAGCACCGGAGCAAAGGATGCTGCAGGAAAATGACACCTGCTGCACCGAAGAGCAGCAGGAAAACAAACACACGACGGCAAACACTAAGGGCTGCAAAGCCTGCACACAGGCCGAGAGAGAGAGAGAGAGAGAGAGAGAGAGACTTCATTTGCATGTCAGTGTGTGTGTTTGGCCCTGTGAAGCTCTCACTGTAGCTCCACGGGCTGGCTTGAGTTCATTTTAATCTACTCATCCTCTCCATGAAAGGACGTGCTGGGGCTGGGGTCAGAATACTGCCAGAAACAGAGAGAGAGGGAGAGAGAGAGAGACAGAGAGAGGGAGAGAGAGGAGAGAGAGAGAGAGAGAGAGAGGAGGGAGGGAGAGGGAGAGAGAGGGAGAGAGAGGGAGGACTGGTGAGATGACAGCAGGACTGAAGCTGAGAGTAAAAGGTTGAAGCACAGACAGATTTAAGACAGAAGAGCCTCTGAGAACAAGAATTTGTTAAAAAAAAGGAGAAGAAGAGTGAAATGGAGTGTGTGTGTGTGTGTGTGTGTGTGTGTGTGTGTGTGTGTGTGTGTGTGTGTGTGTGTGTGTGTGTCTGTGTGTGTGTGTGTGTGTCTGTGTGTGTGTGTGTGTGTGTGTGTCTGTGTGTCTGTGTGTGTGTCTGTGTGTCTGTTTGTGTGTGTCTGTGTGTGTGTGTCTGTGTGTCTGTGTCTGTGTGTCTGTGTGTGTGTGTCTGTGTGTGTGTGTCTGTGTGTGTGTGTGTCTGTGTGTGTGTGTGTGTCTGTGTGTCTGTGTGTGTGTGTCTGTGTGTGTGTGCCTGTGTGTCTGTGTGTGTGTGTGTGTGTGTGTGTGTGTGTGCGCCTGGGTCAGATCTATTCACACGCTGCCAGCTTGAGAGCTGAGGAGAGAGGGAGCAACAACTCAGCCCAAGTCTCGTCTGTCTCTGCTGAAACCGACCAGATCAGGTCTGTGAACGCAGCACGGTGGCTTCAGGGTCCTGAAACCGTTTCATTTAACCGGAAATATTAATGACAAAATGTGGAAATCTGACACATCTGATGCTCAGGGAATGAAGCGAGTGAGAGAATTGGTATTTCCCTGCGGGCTGTTATCTGAGAGTATGGCTGCAGGCAACAACCGACAGCCCACACCCCAACAACCACCGCTCCACCGACCCCGGACAGACCGGCGGTCAGTCAGATCAGCTGATCCTTCAGAAACCAGTTTGGAATCTGCTGAATAATTAGAAAGTGCACATTCAGTAAAAAGGCTCTTTAGCCGTGGAGTCCAGGACAGACCCCAGAACAAAGTGTGTCAGCTGGACCGGCTCAGACGGGCGGGAGCGCTCCATCAGTCTCACTCCACTGTATTAACCTGCACGCTAACCTAATGACAGCAGCTGACAGCCCACAGTAACTCTGAGGCAGAGCTTCTCCAGTAACCGCCGCATATGTGAAGCAGGAGAACAGAGTAGAAGCAGGGAGGGAGCGCTTGTTTTGCTCATCAGTCGGTCTTAAAGCTGTTTTAGTGTCAAGTAAATTAAATCATTAAACATGAATCTACGAGAGCGGTTTGACCCCAGGAAAGGTGTGTTTGGTTTGCTTACCTTCAGGAGGAGGAGGAGGAGGAGGAGGAGGCGAACCAATCAGCACAGCAGGACGGCACCGAGAAAGAAAGACATTTAATCAGAATTAGAGGACGAGTTAAGAGTCTGTGGGCGTTTAATGAGATGCTCAGTGCTTTAAACCAGGCGGGAACGAATCACAAGCCGGCAGCAAAACACAGTGAAATGTTTTTATCCGGCGCAGCCGACCAATCAGCATCTGGAGCCACACTAACTGGCTGTTAAGGCAGCGCGGGCAGCTGGTGTGTTACCCAGGTGAAGCAGTTAGCCTGGCAGCTAATCAGCCGTGACTGATTCCCGTTGGCTGTTTGGAGGGAAGGCTGGAGTTTTGCAGCCTGTGGTCAGAAGTGTTGGTTTCCTGCCCTGCCTGCAAATGATTCACACTTTGTGCAAACACACACACACACGTGCGTATGACGCACACACACACAGGAGGTCATTTCCGTGGCAAAGTGTCCCCACTGTGTGGCTGTGGTGTCACTTCCATCCCTGGGTTAGCGGCCATCTGGGACACACACAGGGCTGCAGCCGCTTCGCACAGTTTGTTTATGAATCGGGAAAAGTTTCCGAAGAACAAAACCAAAACCCGACAGGAAGCGGTTTTCCCGTTTGCCTGTTGACTCGCTGATGCATGGTCGCTGCAAAGCAAACGTGCAGCAGAGGTCGACTCCACCGCAGCCAACACGTCCCTCTCAGGTCAGAGCGTGACATCACAAACGCGTCGTCCTGGCGATAACACCAGGACATATTTATGATAACGTCCATAATTCACTCAGTGTTTCAGTGGAGTCACTGATAATTCACAGTGTTGCTTTAAATGCAGATCCATGTCTGCGCAGGTCCTGAAAGGTTTGATGACGGCTGCACTCTGGCTCCAGTCCCAGCTGATTCACAGCATTCTCAATTATGCAGCATGGCCGACGGCTCAAATCCATATTTGCTTGTTTTACGCTAACAATGGCTCAGTTGACTTTTCTGCTTCAGTAGCAGGCAGACACAGTTAGAGACCGGCTGGTGGAGCCCAAACATGAGCTACAGCTGCCACCATTCCTACGTCCTCTCTGACCCTGAGCGGGGGTCAGGTGACCCACCCTCCCAGCTTCCTCTGAGCATCTAATATTCAGATTAGTTCAGTCTGGAGTCGCTGCGCCTGCAGCAACCTGCAGGACAAGACGTGCCACTGTTTTCTGAGTTGATAACATGTCGCTGTTGTATTTTCAGCCGTTCTGCTGCCAACATGAAACGTGTGCCCGCCTTTTAAACGCGGCAGAGTAACGTTTCACCCGTTAAAGTCGATATCTGGCTACGTTTGCATCAGCAGCAGCTGAATCAGGGCAGTTAGCAGCAGTCCGGTGTCTTAAGGAATCGCACCAGGCTGCTGCCGTGAATGAGAACTCACGTCTGGTTGAATGAGATGAAATGTCTGCTGGACGTCTGCGATGGGTCGTCAGAGCGGGATCGTTAACGGCGGCTGAAGACGAGCTAACACGCTACAGCCGGCGGCCCAGAATCAGCTGCGGCCACGGACAGAGAGAGAGAGACGGACAGAGACGTGTCTCACTGCCGTGAAGCAAAGTGAATCCTAATCAAACTGCTGATTGTGGTGCTCGCTCTCTCTCTCTCTCTTTCTGTCTTTCTCTCTCACACACACACACACACACACACCTTCCTCATGCCCGCAGGCAGGTAGATATGAGAAGGGTTAGCGCTGGTCCATCACTAGCCTCTATTAGTCTCAGAGCTGTCAATCATCTCCATCCAACCCCCCGCATTACACAAACCATCCAACCCTGACACACACACACACACACACACAGAGCCAGCAAGGTCAAACATTAGCTGTTCACACACACACACACACACACACACACACACACACACACAGAGCCAGCAAGGTCAAACATTAGCTGTTCACACACACACACACACACACACACACACACACCGTATATTGAGGGCAAATATCGTGCTCACACACAAACACACGCTCGTCCACCAGTGTCAATCAGCTGAGACACACACACACACACACACACATACACACACCTGTCTCCAGCCTGCCCTCAATCATATCGTCCTCTCAGCTGACACATAATCAATGTGGGTGGGGGTGTTCAGGGGTCAGAGGTCATTCAGGTGAGAGTGTGCTGCTGCACTGTCGCTGACAGAGACAGAGAAGAGGAGGAGGAGGAGGAGGAAGACGGATGGCCGTGGCGGACTGTGAGAGTCCAGCTTGTTTACACAGTTTATTTTCATTTGAGCCTGTGGCGGTCACACTGGAGGTCAGCGCCTCCCGGGGGGGGGGCACACCTGCGAACGATCGATAGCTGGCCCGGCGGTGTGGGCTTGTAGCGTGATGCTGAGCGCAGGAGCTCGCCTCAGCCCTGCAGACATGTTTTCACTGGAGCGTCCGCGCGGTGGAGACCAAACCCAGAGCTAAAACAGAGCGGAGCCTGGGCCTGCGATGATCAGGTGGATGCAAACACAAATACAATGCGGTGCTGTTGAACAGAACAGCCTCACAGTGAAGTCTCAGTGTGCTGGGAAAACCAGCGCAGCGTCCACCTGCGCTGATATTTCTATGTTTATATTTATGAAACTGTGATTTTACTGTATTTTACAGAACCTGACCTGCACACAGATGCACGCAGTCTTCAGAAACCATGGCAACACATCATCTGATCCATGTCTTCACATTATCTATACATGATGTTTGTGTGTGTGTGTGTGTGTGTGTGTGTCAGTACGGTTGCACATGCATGCTGTGTCTACACACACACACACACACACACACACACACACACTACTCTACAACTGTTTTCCAAAGACACGAAAGCAGCGAATGCACGATTCACAATTCAAATGAGCATAATTACCATGCACACATACGTCCTCTCAACAAACTCTGGAGTGAATGAATCAGCACAGAAACCCTGTAGGGTCACGCAAAAAACACGGAAACACAACAAGAGAGTAAAGAGCGAGGCGGCGAGCGGCGAGCAGCGAGCGGCTCTGCTCTGCGTCCACAGAGTTGCCGAGCAGGCTAGCTGCAGCATTAACAAGGCTAACCTCATGCATAATGGAGGAGCAGTGATCTTGACCCAGTTACACAGTGGGTGCGATGATCACAGCGGGGAGGGCCTCTTATTAAATATCAGATATCAGCCAATCAGAGTGCTTGGCCCTGTGACTTCGGTGTGACTGATGACACGGCGTGCTGGCGGCGGGACGGATCGATGCTGCTCCGACCGTCTATGTGGGGCACTAATGAGGCTCCGTCGCCTGATTCCACACAAACATCTGCCAGCGTGATCATCACTGCTTGACTTTCAGCTCCACGCCATCATGGAAATCATGTTTTTAGAGATTTGGAGGAGCTGACTTGACGTAACGCGGCTGTCGAGTCCAGAGAATAAACTGATTTTTATTGATTCATTAACAGTCTGAGTTCACTGCCGCTGCACACACATCCTGTAACCAGTGAAACCATGAAAACACACACAATGCACATGCAACGCACCCACCTGCTGCCACAAACACACACCGGAGCACGGCATTCATCCTCTGTGTTGTCATCTGCAGGTGACTTCCTGCTTCTCTCTCATTGGATGATTTGTTTTCGTGTCGCGTCAGCTCGCCTGCGCTCGTTAGCACATTGTTAATTTAACGAAGCGATCTTACATCTAAACATCTGCTCCGTCTAAAAGATCATTTATGATTTGTTATGTTTTAACAAACACTCACTCTGTGGACATTTAACCGCATTCCTTTTTTATAATTAGTATTAATTTTATGAATCGCAGAACTGAATCAGAACTGCTGCAGATCTACTGAATCTACTCTGTGTCTACTCTGTGAAACACGATGCAGGATTTAGCAGAAGACATCAGAAATCATTATTCAGGGTTAGAAGACGCACAGCGGGTCAGTCACACGCTCAGCTTGCATCATGAGTTTGACGTCTGTTTGTTTCCAGGTGGACTGAAGGATCCTTCAAACTGTCCGAGCCCTGACTCAAGTTAGACCAACATGCATCTACAGAACGATTAAAGCTAAAGGAAAGAGGCTAAAACTGTGACTTTAGACCAACCAGAGCGATATAAAGGTTTGATTAACTGATGCTGCAGGACGTCAGGCGGGCTCAGGTGAGGTGGCGAGGAGGTTTTCTCCTGGAGGACGGAGCGCAGCAGGTCAGCGAGGATGAAAAAGGATTTTAATCATCAGAAACTTTGTCTCTTTTCATTCTCTCCATCTCTGTTGCTCCTCCCTCTCCTCTTCCATCTGTTTCCTGCCCTCGGTCTCCCGCTTCCCGTTTCTCTCACTTCGTCCTAACGGTGCAGAGCGCCTGCAGCCGGCGTGCTGTGCGTGAGCGCAATCTAAACGGCTTTTTCACAGCACTGATGTAAATTTCACTGTGTCTCGCCGCGTGTCGGTGTCTGTGCAGGTTGTGAGCGTGTGCATGTTGTGGCAACGGGGTCGTCGTTGTGGCCGACGGGCCGTCAGACAGATTGAGGATCAGTTATTCTGGTCCACTCGGCTGCGTGATTGGCTGTTTAACCAACCAATCAAACGCCGGGCTGTCAGTGCCAGCAGGAAATGGACCTGACACACCTCTGCCTGCCTGTGCGTGTGTGTGCAGGCGTGTCGATGTTTGACTGTATGAATGTACATGATGTATATACACTCTGGTAGGCTGTTAGGGTGCCATAAATCACAGTGTGTGTATGTGTCCTTACTCGTCGCCTAGGCGACTTGGAGGTGAGTCCATTATTTTCTGCCCTGGTGCTCTTCAGAGGTCAAACTGTGGCTGTGTACTGAAACAAATGCAAGCGAGTTTTCGAGTTTCCTCCATTTTCACCCCGAGCAACCTCAAAACGCCCCGTTCATCAGTTCACGGCTCACGCTGCAACTTTCATCTGACGCACTGGCTCCAAAACACCTGCCCCGCCCCCTGGTGTCTGGCTGCAGTGCAGCTCATAAGCCCCGCCCCCTGGTGTCTGGCTGCAGCACAGCCCATAAGCCCCGCCCCCTGGTGTCTGGCTGCAGCACAGCTCATAAGCCCCGCCCCCTGGTGTCTGGCTGCAGTACAGCCCATAAGCCCCGCCCCCTGGTGTCTGGCTGCAGTACAGCTCATAAGCCCCTCACAGGCATTCTGTGTGTTTTGTGTTTGTGTTTTGTGTGTGTGTGTAGGTGTGTGTGTTTGGATAACCAAGGTCTACAGCTGGGTTTGTTTACACATTTATTCAGGGATGTGTGTGTTTACAGTATGTGTATATTGTATTTCTGTTTGGCAATGTGTGTAGATATACCTGTGTGTGTGTGTGTGTGTGTGTGTGTATGAGGATCTGTGTTTAAATTGGCACTGTGTGTGTGTGTTTGTGCACTTTACCACTCTGTGTGTGTGTGTGTGAAGGTCGTTATCTCAGTGTCCTGCAGGTTAACAAGGGCGCAGCTTCCCCTCCAGCATCGATCATTTCCAATAAGCTGCTGATCGATCAGCTGATCGAGGTCGGGTGGAGCGCGTCTCAGTGAGCAGATCAACTGAAACCTGTGCAGCCAATCCGAAGACGTGGACTCGTGTCTGGCCGAAGTGGATCGATTAGGACAGACTGAGAGGAGAGGAGCTTTAAACATCACGGTGAGAGTTTCAAACGCCCATCCACTACAACACAGGAGCAGGTAGGAAGGAGCACGGCTGCAGCAGATGCTCCGAGGCCTCATCTCAGGACCGAGCCGACCTCCCTGACCTCAAGATTTAAATTACATGTACACTGCTCCTGCTGTCCACTGTCTTTAATAAGTAACTCATCCAAACAGAGTTCAACTGAATTAAAGATTAGATTATAAGCCTTTCCTCCATCAGAGCATTTGGACAATTCAGTTTAGCAGTTACTAGATTTGACTATCAGGTCTTTATTTCCTCCGTGTAGACTGGAAAACATAAAAAAGTGCTTTTGCAAAGAAAAATGGGCCATAAACTGAGCATAAAGAGCGAATAAATAAGACATCTGTTTGTGTTCAGGAGCCATCGTGCAACCTGCTCTCGAAGATAATCGGAGCATGAAAAGCAAAGAAGAAATCAGCGTCAGTGTCTTTAAACAAAGTCATCATCGCTCCCGGTCTTATCCAAATCAAACACACAAGCCGCATTAAACTGGAAATAAATGAATGACACCCTGCAGACAGATCAGAAAAATGAGATTTGAGGAGTGAGCCGCAGACGAGATGAGGCTGTTAAGGTGAATATTATCGCCTCCCCTGAAAAGACGTCTGAACAGAGAGTAATAGACATGGAGGCGCGCTTGTTTCATTACATGTTGTCAGCACAAACAGCAACAACAGCTCTCCTGACAGCTGTAGAGCAGAGAAACTGACACTGAGGTGAGCCTGTTTCATTACTCCTTCTCCTGATAGAGCTGTTCAGCTAAACGTGGAGCCGCTGCACGGGAGCCGAGGCGGCTCGTATGCAAAGTTCACGTCAGCCCTGGAGATGATGAGAGGGAAAGGAAAAAGATTGATTTCATTGAGACATTTACTCAAACAAACCCCGTTCACACGCGCAGGCAGGTGTGACTTCACCTTTCTTCCACTTTCTCACAAAGCAATTAGCAGCGTCACATCTCAAACAACACTCATTAACAGTAAAGTTCCTAATTTTGGTTCAATTCATGTGTTTGCTGCGATTCTTTGGTCTAATAAAATCAATATTTTACTGTTATTCCTCCGTCTGATGCGCTCTCCTATTTTTAGCTACTGTCTCTTTAAATCCCCCACCTGATAAGCCCAGTCTGCTCTGATTGGTCGGTTCCCACAGGTCTGAGAGCAGGTAACACGGATCATATCTCTGCCATGTTTACAGCTTTAGTTCTTCTGCTCAAACCATCCAAACAGGACTCTGGGCAGCTGCTAGCGATGCAGCTGTGTAGCGACCTTAGCACGGTCTGAACCAGCTAGCTGCAGGATGCTAATCAGGGCTACAGCAAAGCAAATGAATCTGTGCAGTTTGACTGTTTGTGGCATGGCAACATCATTAGCATCAGGTCTATCAGGTAAATAACATACACATATACACACATACACATGTATCTCACACACACACCGATGGGCTAATGTGTTACATAAACGCTGGTGCTAACTAAGCTAACGTTAACTTCAGCAAAAAGCAACATGAAAAAACAGCATCCACCTACCTCCACCTGGTTTTCCTGAGTGTCTGACAACATTATGGAAAAGATGCTTTTTAATAAATCACACGGACATACGGCGACTTCAGCTCTAGGATCATTGCAACACGCTTCAGTCGACAGACGCGACATTAAACTGACTACAACTGTGCAAACGGGTGCAAAATCATTTAAACAATACACAGATTCAGTGTTTTCACTTCATCTCTTTGCCTTTAAACTGAGACAGCATTTGTTGAAGTAACACACGGTTTGCTGCCAGGACGAAACATCCACAGTTAGTCTTCCCTCGGCCGGCAGGACGCAGGCAGACGCTTGATTTGTCTCTTTAGAAACGCTGAAGCTTCATCTCAGCTTCAGATAAAACACCGCAGTGCTGCACGATCGCTGCACAGCCAGTACAGAGACGCATTCAGACCTGCGCTTAAATAAACTCAGACATGCATAAAGCTGAGACGTGTTCATTAAAGCAAATGCTCGGCCTCAGGTAGACCAGCACTTCCCATACTGTTCACTATATGAAGGACCATCCCCCTGCAGTGCTTTGTGTTATACATGCTCCCAGATAGATAAATAGATGAACAGACACCGTTTAACACAGGTAAAAACTACTGTATCATAGGGATATTACAGGAATATTACAGGCAGCTGTGTCTATATGATCCTCTGGCTCTGCTGTGACCGACGGTCCCTGAAGGCGACGCTACTCTTTAGAGGACTACAGGCTACAGTGTGGAAGAAATCAGAGTATTTCACAATTTAATAATTTTATATATTTTAATATATTATATTTAAAATATCTCTAAACTATTGACAGGTTGGAGAATATTATAGATCCATGACGGCAGCACCTGCAGCTGACCTCTGTCTGCCGTCACTCTGCAGCTGCACATGATAATTATAAGATTAATTAATTAACAGATGTAACCTGCGACCGCATGTTTTGTCTTTTTACCTCAGACCTCACGTCTGCTGCTGCTGCCAGTTTGTTTCCTGCGCTCTGATTTCACCATCTGATCTCTTCTCTCTCTCTTTTCAGAGTGAAGACAGGCGTGACGGGAGGAAGTGCAATTCACTCAGAGTTTGAACAACATCAACTTAAAGCTCGCTCAGAAATGTCAAAGGCATCAAAGTCAAACCTGGTTTTAATCCTGAGCAGGCGACGCAGACGCACACTCGACGACGAACACTCACATTTTCATGCACATTAAAGCCGTCACACACGCACACACACACGCACACGCACACACATGCAGAGTATCAGCATGTGTGTGTTGATGCTTGTTAGCAGATGTGTTGTCCGTCAAGCATCTCCCGCCTCCCACTTCCTCCGACCTTTAGTTTAATTAACAGCCTCTCTCTCCATGGAGCCAAACTCAAATTACACTGCAGCAACACGTGAGTGTGTGTGTGCGTGTGTGAGTGTGTGTGTTTTTACCCCGTTCACACTTGATGTTAAAATGCCTCTCAGAAGCAGACCGCGCTAAATACAAGATGCACTGTGATCCGATCACTCAGGCCGCCTGCTGAGTGATCGGATCACAGTGCTAAGTTTAAAGTGTTGATGCAAATGCTTCGTGCGCGCGGACGTGACAGGACAATACGTCATCAATGCAGTGATTGACGAGCAGAGATTAGCGTGGAAGCTGGAGAGCAGTGAAACCAGAGGAAACCAGGCGCCTGCTGTGATGCAGGCGTGGTCTGCACACCTCACTGCACTCTTCGGTGTCAGGACCTAACCCTGTGTCCAGGATCAAAGATTAGAAAAGGCCTCTCAGTGCTGATCGGTTACCTGCTGCAGCACATTTCCCTCCACGTGCAACCTGAAATCGATGTTTGTAAAACCAGAGTTTCCCACTAAAGTTCTTTGTTTCCAGCACAGAAACAGAAACGCCGTCAGCACTGTGAACAGCGTGCGCGGCGGCTGTGAGTCACTGACATGCAGCAATTTCACCTGAAAACATGGTCGCCTGGCCGCTGTAATTAGCTCGCAGAAGGTAAATGGAAATCCCATTTAATAATCTGCAGGAAACGAGCCGAGCGCAGTCATTCCCCAACAACAGCTCCGCACTGTACCGCCGGTTCCTCTGTATCAGCCTAACAATATATTCTCTCAACCACACTAGATTGTATCTCACACACACACACACACACGCACACACACACAAACACACACAAACACAAACACAAACACAAACACAACTCATTTCCTGCATCGAAACAATCATCATCCATCTGCAGCAGTTATCAGCAGAAAGCAAAAGTCATTCAGGTGGAGTTGGAGAAAATTTAGTTTTTGTCTGTAATTAGAGCGCTGGTGGCTAACGGGCATCGATTAGAGGAGAGGAGAGGAGAGGAGAGGGGAGGACAGGAGGAGAGGAGGAGGAGGAGAGGAGGGAGAGGGAGAGAGGGAGGGGGGAGGGGAGGGAGCAGGAGGAGAGGAGGAGAGGGAGGGGAGAGGAGGAGAGGGAGAGGGAGGGAGGGGAGAGAGGAGAGGGAGAGGGAGAGGGAGGGGAGGGGAGGGAGCAGGGAGGAGAGGGAGGGAGAGAGAGAGGAGGGGAGGGGGGAGGGGAGGGGAGAGGAGAGGAGGGGAGGGGAGGGGAGCAGGGAGGAGAGGAGGGAGGAGAGGAGGGGAGGTGGGGAGGGGAGAGGAGGAGAGGGAGAGGAGGAGAGAGGAGGGGAGGGGAGGACAGGAGGAGAGAGGAGAGAGAGGAGGGGAGGGGAGGGGAGGGGAGCAGGAGGGAGAGGAGGAGAGGAGGAGAGGAGGGGAGGAGGAGAGGGAGAGGGAGAGGGAGAGGAGAGGGAGAGGGAGGGGGAGGGGAGGACAGGAGGAGAGGAGGAGAGAGGAGAGGGGAGGGAGGGGAGGGAGGGGAGGGGAGAGGGAGGGAGAGGGAGAGGGAGAGGAGGAGAGGAGAGGGAGAGGAGGGGAGAGAAGAGGGAGGAGAGGGGGAGAGGAGAGGGAGAGGAGGGGAGAGGGATGAGGGGGAGAGAGGAGAGGAGAGGGAGGGGGAGAGGAGAGAGGAGAGGGAGGGGAGAGGAGGGAGAGGAGGGAGAGGGGAGGGGGAGGAGGGAGAGGAGAGGGAGAGGAGATGAGAGAGAGGAGGGGAGGGGAGACAGGGAGGAGGGAGGTGAGGGAGAGGAGGGGAGGGGAGGGGGAGAGGAGGAGAGGAGAGGAGAGGAGGAGGAGAGGAGAGAGAGGAGGGGAGAGAAGAGGAGGGAGAGGAGAGGAGAGAGAGGGGAGGAGAGGATGAGGGGAGAGGAGGGAGAGAGGAGAGGAGGGGAGAGGAGAGGAGAGGAGAGGGAGGGGAGAGGATGAGGGGAGAGGGAGAGGAGAGAGGGGAGAGGGAGAGGAGAGGAGAGGAGAGGGAGGGGAGAGGAGGAGAGGAGAGGAGGGGAGAGGAGGAGAGGAGGGGTGGAGGAAACAAGGAGCTGTTCTAAAGTCAACACTAACACCTGAATGGGTGTCTCATTTCCAGCCTTTCCTCAGCAGGTGTGACAGACCTGAGATCAGTCCTGACTCTGATCACTAAAGGCGAACACCAGCTGACTCAGATGACCTCACTGACCCATGTGACCCGCCTGCAATGGTCCACTCTGAACCAATGGGGCGTTCAGGACAGTCAGCAGGAGAAGAAGAAGGAATGGAAGTCACCTTCAGCTGTTTTCAATGATTTTTTGGTTACGTCACAGAGACGGAAACTGATCTGGTAATTCCGTTTCTGTTCTCTTAATTTCTCTCTTCCTCTGAACACTGTGTGCACCTGATGTGTGTGTGTGTGTGTGTGTGTAGCTTTGTCACTGTAACATAACGTCTGCACTGACAGTGATCTGTCACAGCTGTCACTCCAACCGTAGACACACACACACACAGAGGAGGTCAAGCACAAGCCCTGTAGCGAGGTGTGTGAAACAGACAATGAAGAGGACACACACACACACCTACACACACACACCTACACACACACAGGGATGGTTTTGTATGCAATGAGGAGCCGCCTCGTGTAGCGAGAGCTGAGTGAAGCCCAGACGCCACCGGGAGCGACTCCAACCAGCCTGAGAGGAGCAGAGAGAGAGAGTAGAGGCGAGGTCAGCCCTCAGTGTTTATCAGTGAGTCTATCTTAATGGAATATTGATCCAGGTGCAGGAAGCAGCTCTCCTGGCCATGCCTTTCACACTTTAACTGGGTGCTATTCACGTTTGTTCACGAGGTGTCAAGCAGTTTTCCACAAACCTGCCAAGAGATGTGACTAAACTTTTGGTGGAAGGATCCAGGAAAGTTGATTTGTTAACTTTCTTTTGTGCTTCGCTTTCTGTTTTTTTTTTTCTTCCTGGCGTGTGTGTGTGTGTGTGTGTGTGTGTGTGTGTGTGTGTGTGTATCACTGTCAGGCCTTTGGTCTGCTGCTGCACGGCTGCTCCAGCGCTTCGTTAAAAACCCACACAGGAGCTTTTTGAAAAGGTTTCTGCACAAACGATGAGGTGAGAATCTGACTCTGTGCACGCAGAGACGGGCTGATTACACTCCGAACACACACACACACACACACACACACACACACACACACACACACACAGTTTAACCGTTTAAATGCTGTCACTTCATCTCTTTGCCTGTCCTGCAGAATAAATCAGACAAGCCATCGTCTGGTATGAATTCATCTATTCACACACAGCAAACCTGCACGATAAACAACAATGAAAGCCTCGGCGTGTGCGACAGTTTCATTTCCAAAGTCGTGCTGTGAGCGTTTATCCAGGCGAACTCCGTCTGCTGAGGAAGATCATTAGATGTGATCAAAAGCTCCAGAACCACGTTAGTCGAGCTGTACAAACAGCATTTTGAGTGTCACAACAGACGCAGAGAGCTACAGTGACTCAGTTGGATGCATAGCACGCTGCTGCTAGCTAGCGAGCTAATGTATCTTAGCGCTGTGCTGCTAACAGCTGAATGCTAACTGATGCTTGGATCGTGTTTTGTTTTGCAGGAAGGAAACTTGATTATTTTGATGTAAGAATGCAAAGAGATGGGAGTTTTAAAACAGATGCACGACGTGAACAGGGCGGTTTTGATTTCATCTGAACCGCTGACGTGTCTGGAAACTGTTCAAATGTGTTAATGTTCCCTTTGAGAAGCCAAACACTCTGAAATCGTCACAGTGTGTTTTATCTTTGCCGCTCTGCCGTTTGTCCTCAGCTGAGCACCAGTAAACCGAGGCGAGCGGGCGCTTCGGCTGCTCCAGGTGCTGTTACACACTGAAAAGTTTCACCTGGCTGCTGGACTTCAGTCTGAATAGCAAACAGAGAGGGGGAATTATCCATTATCCGCACACAAAGGTTTGTAATCAGGGCCTAACGGGTGTCAGTGAAGCGCCGGGGCTCCTCCGGGCGCCGCTCATTGTGTCGCTGTTGTCTGACTCCATTGTATGAGCTGATATTTGTATGAGAAATACCCCGGCTGGCATTTAGTGAATAGATTTCTGCTGAAAGCTCCTGATGTGAAGGTGCTCTTCCATGACTGACCACCGCCGCACGGTGTGTGTGTGTAAAGGGCAGAGTGGTGGGTTTAAGCCTGCATGACTGATGAGTGTAAAATCATATTTCCTCTGATTCTGTGGAGGGAAAACAGAAAACTCACTCCGCCGCCTCCATCGCCGCTCTGTCTGCTCTGTATCAGCACATATATCTCTGCATTTCCATCCTCTGCTCTTCTTTATCTTCTTCATCTGTTGTTATTTCCCTCTCTGCCTGTTTCCTCCCTCATCATTTAAATTCTGCTGTTTCTGTCTCTTCCATGTTTTCTTTATCTCTTCTCTCACTTCCATCCATCTTCCCCTGTTTATAAACCCCGCACCGAAAACCAGCAGAGACCCCGAGGCTGATCCGAGGTGTGGAGCCGTCCCCCTTGTTAACCCAGCAGCAGAGAGCGCGCCGGGGCAGAGGGTTTGTTGAGCTCCTCGTCTGTTCGGCCCGAATCATTAATCTTTCATCCGACTGACGTTCGTGGCCTCGATACCAGCGGCCTAACTGAGTATCGACGAATCCTCGGAGCAGTTTCAGTCAGTTTCAACTCGGATCTATAATATTAGAAACTATAAATACTCAGTTTCACGCTGTATCGTGGCCTGTATACTCTGTGGAGTTGAATCACCTTCACAGTCAAAGTGGCGAGGAGCAGGATCACAGAGACACGCTGCTCCCTGCAGTATTCCTATAATATTCTCATTTCTATCATCTTTAATAGTGTCTGTGCTGCTGAGACACAGTCAGCAGACTCTGAAAGTTAATGTTTCAGACCACAGGAACAGATTTACTGCAGGATGAGAGCACAGAGGGAGTTCAGGAGGCACATCATCAGCAGTGAGCTGCAGGATCCTGAGCCGGGTCTGAGGTTTGGGTCACGCCTCCTGCAAATTACAAAGTGGCCAAAAGTATGCGGACAGCCTGAGCATCCCCGCCATCACAGTCACATGCTGCTGTGACGTTAAACAGCCTGTCAGTCTTCCTCCACACGTTCCTCTGTGTTCCCTTTTCAGCAGGTGAATCCAACCGTCTCATCGAGCGTGTGTGTGCGTCTCGGTGTGATTGCTCTGATTAAAACACCCACACTCAGGTTTGTCTTGTCTGCAACATCTCTCAACTTCAACCTCACCACGAGCTTTAAGTTACATCTGAATATAATTATTTTAAGTCTGAAGATAAATAAATAAATGCAGTCTGTCGATCCTCGGCGGAGAGATCATGTGGTGTCTTTATTTTTAAAGGCAGACGAAGATGGAAACCAAACTTTAAAGCGATTAAAGATGAATTAAGCGTTCCGTCTGGATGAGACTGAACTCATGAATATCGTGCATCTCAAATCATGTTTTGATTGCAAGAGCAGATATGAGTCATCTTCAACTGCTGCAGAGCTGAACATGCCCGAGTGTGTGCATGCAATAGGAAAACAAGCGGCGAGATACAAGCTGTTCACGAGCACTTTCAGCATCTGTTCGGATCCATTTTAATTCGTTAAAATCGATTTTCCTGCTTTGTTTTTAAAGTGCACCAACACTGCAAGCAGACGTGGCCGCGGCAACACAAGACGAGGGGAAAAGACATTTTAGGGACAGAAACGAGACGATGAGCACGACGAAGCGATGAGACGGTCCTGTGGACGAGCCGTCCTGCACCTGAAGTGACTTCATACCAGGAGTCACAACTGAACTCGTCGGTCAGTTGTGCATCGGAGGAACCTTCAGTGGGCAAACAACTGAACAGCACTGCAGCAGATTTAGGACTGAAACTTGTGTGCAAACAAAGATTTGGGGCGCATGTAAACAGCTTATCTGGACCCTGGCTTGTTTCCTCCGTCACCTCGCTGTTGTAGAGACTGTAATCCCATCCAACTGCATGAAGTGACCCCTGAACACGAGGGATTATGGCTCCAGGGAGATGGATGCGGTCTGTCACGCGTTGGAGAGCCAAACAGAACAAAGGGAAGCTGCAGTCGAGTTGTCGGCTGGATTCCCTCGAGATGAGGAAGCGCTGAATTGTGTCGTCCCAGAGAGGGCGAGTAGAACTTCTCTGTTTACTTGTCACACTTTGGTTTATTTGTCTTTTAAATGTAATTTTTTATGTTTATTCCTTAAATGATCTGATTGGCTCAGCATTACTGAAAGCAAAACAAACACAAAGTCCTGTTTTCAACTGTCTTCCACATGTTGCTCCATGGAGACCTTCACCATGAAGCCTCCGTGTGTATGAGCTCTAAATATCCATTAACCACCCTCTTTATCGGGGACACACAGTGCAGCACGTGTGTAATCAGCCAGGAAGGTGATGCACCGCGTCACAAATGGTCAAATCATGTCAGCATGGAGCAGAAGCTCCGGGGAGCCTGTTGGATCAAGGCAAAGGGAGGTTCATCCCAGGATCCTGTTCCTAATAAAGTGACAGCACGGTTAAACCCTTCCTTAACTGTCTGACGGTTATTTAAAATTCAGTGTTCATCACAAGGGTCTGATCAGCTAATTAACTTGTGTTTAAAGGCCATTAGCTTAGCTTAGCTTAGCTTAGCATACAGAGCAGAACCAGAAGCAGTGAAGTGAAAACACACCCGGCGACTCCTCTGGGGCTCTTTCATTAACGTGATGTATCTCATTAGTTTGAAGGTGACAGGTCGAAGGCCGAGCGCCATTAATCTCGTCTGGTTACAGCACAGCGGAGCCTGAAATGCTGCAGAAAGGAATTCTGGGTAATGGATAAATTCGCTGGGTCACCAGCGAGTCGAAGTGCAGCGAGTTTAACTCAGTTCAGAGGCCCTGGCTACGACCTGGAGTCTCTTTGCAAGCGACCCGGGATGTTTCCTGCATTTAGCGAGCTCTGAGTCACAGCGAACGCCACGCCCTGAAGATAGTGAATGGAAAACGCCAGGTTCAGAGTTAAAGAGGCGAATGAATCCCGCCGTCAGGAGCTGCAGCGTCACTGCCACACCATTATTGAAGCCATTATTTCCAATTTCGCCCCGGGCGGCGTTAATCTCTCCCCAACTTAATGTGATGATCTGCTTTGATCTAAATACAGTGGCTTGCCACTAATTGCTTAATCAATTTCCACGCTATTAAGCGGGTATGAGGATAATTCACACAGAAACAATCACCTCCAGCTAATAGGAAAGAGGGAGATAAAGAGGAGAAGAAAGAACGAGTTAATCTCAGCTGTCTGCTCCACCCCTCTGCGTGCTACAACGACTTGAAATCCCAAATCTGGGCCGATGACAGGATGAAAGAGGATGTAATAAGCGGGAAATTAACCTCATGTTACAGAATCAGAGCAGCTACCAGCCTTTATTGTGTTGTTCCAGTCAGATCCCCTCAAACTGTCATCAGCAGTTCATGACGTTCTGCAAATACGAGGCGCGATTTTAGAGTTCAGAGAGTTTCTGATGGAGACAAATGAGGAGTGACAGTGAGGAGCACGCAGGAAGTGAACGGGTGTTCTGTGTAACTTCCTGCAGCCGGCACCGGGACCTGTGCTGCAGGCTTTTCTGTCAAACCCGGGCTTCATGTGTAGCATCATCACCGGTGCAGTCTGCGAGACTGGAGGCGGCGCAGCAGGTCGGGAGTCAGCCGAGAGCAAACTCATTGTTTGGTTTGAGGTTTGTGAGGTTGTGCAGTGTTTGTTCATGTACAGAGAGCTCAGCTGCACCGGTCTGAGGCGTCTGACAGAGGAAAGTTGAATCTGCACTTTGCTGCAACATCATCATTCCTCAAATGAGACTTCCTCCAGTGCACGAGGTCCAGCCTGTGCTGCAGATGGTGCGAGGTTACAGAGAGGGCGGGGCTTCATAAGGCGTGGTTTCGGCTCGTTTGTGACGCCGCCTCAGATCGTTCACATCGGGCCTGGTAGGTTCTTCATTAACCAGCGTTTCCACAGTCTTTTTCGTTTCCTTCTGCAGCACTTCATCGTTTTGAGTCAAACCTCTGTCACGTGACGTTTGGCGACAGTGAGCGCGCTTCAGCTGACTCATTGAGCGCACTTTGAGCTGTGACTGCAAACTTTCTGGAGGTGGATGATGTGACACGGTGAGCGTTTACTCACCTTTACTCGTTTAACATGCAATGAGTTACTGCACTGAAAACACTGGAGCGATGGACCATAAACCAGATTCCAGCGTGTTCACACGTAAAAATGATAAATATTAATGAATTAAAACACTCAGTCGACAGTTTTTCAGGTCAGTTTGCAAACGCTAATCAAATCCAATGTAATGTCTGTTTTGTTAAAACTGAGCTGACGTGTTTCTAACATTTAATCTGTGGGTGAAGGGTTCGGACTTCATGAACTGCTAAATTCATGTGACTAAATGTTTCATAGCTGATCTTCTGTCATGAAACCAAACCAGCAGCTGCCTGCACGTAAAGGAATCTGCTCAGGTGGAGCGGTGGTGGAGCCTTGGTTGAGCTCCACCACCGCCATCAGAGGGCACCACATGAGAAAGCTCTGGCCCATATGTTTCTGGCAGATCTGGGCTCAGTATCAGTTCCAGTTAGAGGCGCTCGGGCCAGCTTTGGGCCAGAGAGTCAGCCCGAGCGATGGCATCACTCTGCACGACCCGAGCGCCAACATGCCAGATTTAGTCGCCGCTGAGCCAAGACGTTGTAGATGCACGAGCTGTTTTTTTAGCATGAACAGAATAATCACTGCAGA
This sequence comes from Datnioides undecimradiatus, assembly GCA_008933995.1. Lineage (NCBI taxonomy): Eukaryota > Metazoa > Chordata > Actinopteri > Lobotiformes > Datnioididae > Datnioides > Datnioides undecimradiatus. The sequence goes on along the minus strand of WARS01000093.1, from coordinate 3,257,029 downwards.
ACAGAAGGTGCGCTTGTTTTCCTTACCTTCAGTGTTGAAACCACAGGAGGAGGAGGCGGTGGAGGGGAGCGGGGGGACGAGCCGGCGCAGCAGGGCAGCACCAAAAAGAGACAGAAAGACATTTTATTAGAGTTTGAGTGAGAACGGAGTGTGTGTGGAATGTGAATCAGCTGCTCGGCGACGCCAACAGGGCGGCACAGCACCGGCGGCCGCCAGCCAAACACAACTCAATCTTATAATCCACTTCACAGCAAACCAATCAGCATGTGGAGCTAACCAGCTGTTAGCAGTCGGAGCAGCTGGTTAGCCAGGTGAAGCAGCTAGTTAATCAGCCGTGACTGAGAGGCCCTGCAGTGTGTGCTGTTTGGCGAGGGGGGGGTTTGGGTGGAGAGCGCGGCGCCGGTTCAGTATTCCTGAGCAGGATTCATTACATCCCCGCCCCGCGCTCTGTTTATTCAGCAGAATAGCAGCCAAACACAAAGCAGATGTGGACACGGCTCAGCGTGTTATTGGACGCTCGACTGTGCATCCTGGAGGATGATGCAGCAGAATACAAAACGCCTCATGGAGCCAACATGGCTGCAGCTGAATGTTAAACCTGCTCTCGTGCGTCCGTTACATCACTGAAAGCACCGGAGGCTGCGCGGTCGTCAGCGTCGCCGAAGCTAATTCCTGCACATTTGTTCAGGTTGCTGAATAAAGCGCCTCGGACTCAGAGGCAGAATGCAGATAAACAACAAGAGGAGGCCGTGGCGGGAGGAACATCCCTGACAGGTTATGGAAACTGAAATATCGGAGGGTTGAGCCTCTGGGTGCAGCGATAATCAGCCGGAGTGTGACCATACGGCTGCGGCTGATGCAGACCAGCCGGACGAGGCCGCGGCGGTCTGAGCTGTTAAATGTTACGGCTGTCATCAGCATTTGACTCGGGGAAATGTGAGACTCAGGGCAACGGGAGGACGACCGGCTCCCCCGGGGGGATCAGCCTCAGCAGGGAGCAACACACACACACACACACACACACACACACACACACACACACACACACACACACACACACCAGCTGACCAGGACTCAGCTAAAGCACTGTAAATACTGTAACAGCTCCGAACCCGAACTGCCGGCCTGGCTTTAACGATGCAAAGCGGAGAAAATGTGGCCTCTGACACAGTTTCTCAGTTTCCTACCGACTGAGGTGAAGTGAACTGTGTCGTTTGTCAAAGCTGCAGAGTTTAACGCAAAAAGCGACGTTAGCACCACGCTGCCGATGAAGACGCGCCTTAAAAGACTCACCGTTAAAGTTTTAGAGTTGTGCAGAAGCAGCCGGCGGCACTTCCCGGTGATTTATGAGTTTGAGAAGTGATTCCTAGATGTTTACATGCACACAGATTCCATATTTCATGCTTTCTGGCAGGATTATCTTCTATAAAAGTGCCAAAAAGGCGAATCTGCCAGTGAAGGTCTGAAGCATCCTGCCAGCCATGATTGAAAACTGAACATTATCATATTTGTTTTGGATCACAGATGTTTTAAACGCATTAAAATGAAAAGAACTGCGAATAAACACACGTCATGCCTGCTGCTGATTGGCCGAAGCATTAGCCTGTAGACTGCGAGGATGCTGATGTCACACGGCAGCTACGCTCGCAGCTCACACACACATTCATCATGAGGTGTTTGATAAGCACGTTAGGCAGCCGCACCATAATAACCTGTGTAAGTAGAGGTGACATAATAACCGTCATCCGTCAGAGCTAATGATTCCTGCTTGTCACTGTCTCAGCTGCTGTCACTGTAATGGATCGCCCCAGCCCGCTCGGCTGGTGACACCAAAGGTTACGCCGCTGTTTGCTGGTTAATAATGAGAGGCGACGCCGCTGCTGATGGGAGACAAACGAGCTGTGTACCTCCACTGTCCCGGCCTCTTCTCTCCTGACGGATTGTACTCGGGGTTTAAGAGTCTTTACCGCGTCTCTGCGGGAAACATTCAGCGCTTTGACGGCGCTAAACTTCGACACAGCTCACCTGTCAGCGAGAAGCTGCGCGTGAGGAGCGTGACGAGTCGACCGGCTGAGCCAGCCTCCGGTTCACCACAGTCTCTCTGTTCTTGGGGTTAGAGGAGTCTCTACGGCCTGCGCTGCAGCGCTGTGCAGGTCTGTGAACGCCTCATGGGGAGCTCGGACTGAAGCCACTGGTCTTCGCCTTCACCTTGAGTCGGTTTTGTTACAACAGCCGAACGTTTTTCATCTTCTGTTTGCTCACAGGACCTTCAGCGACTCACTGCAACCGACAGATGATTTATTTTGTCTCCGGCTACAAAATATAAAACATCAACCACACAAAAGATATAAAGAGAGCTGAGTCTGAAGCACAGACACCGTGCTGACCCAGATCTTCACACAGATGCTGCAGTCCAGCAGCTGACCTGGCTTGTTAAACCCTTTCAGCATACATGAAGGTGACAAACAGCCAATAACAGCACATTTAACTGGCGTCACACCCCCACACCCATTGCTTCCAGCACGACTCTGCACACTGCCGCCGTCTCTGCATCAACCCGCAGCCGAACGCCGACGCACTCTTCCCCAGCACCGCTGTGCATCATCTCCCTGAAAGACAGGAGCAACTTCCTCACGTTCACTCTCTGCAGCTCTTCTGTCTGCATGAGGTCCTGCAGGCGTCGAGCGGTGCGCATCAGGTGACGCGTGTGTGTTTCAGGTTGTCATGGACACCGAGCCCGTGACGACGTAAAGAGTCTGAGAGCCTTTCGGTTTCTGTTTCTGTTTCCAGGACAAAGGATTTTAGATTTGGGTCAAAAACTGGTGCTTTAGTGCAGTTTCAGTTGTGTTCAGGTGTCATTTAAGTCAGTCAGGAGGACTGGGGGACAAGGTGCTTCCCAGGTGAAGGTGGTACTGCTGCACAGGCTCCACCTCCAGGTCTCATCCCATCCCAGAGCGCTCTGCATGCATTTATATTGTATTATATATCGTCCTGACAACGTTTCAAATGGTGAATATTAACCCGTCTGCAGTCAAACAGAGCGGAGAGGGGACTCGTGTGAAACTGTGATACGCTCTTCCAAAGCGTTTGCCCACCCGCCTGCAGCGTTGGGGGCGTAGCACCATCAGCAGCGGAGAGTCGGACAGTTAAAACAGATAAAAACCCACACACAGGAGCCGAGTTCTGGGATTTAAGCCGACAAAGTTTCGCATCACAAGCCGAGTTCTTTAAAAACTCGAGGCACTGGCCACCCACCTCACCTGGCACCCTCAAAGGAAGAAGAAAGGAGGCGAAGAAAACAGCCTGTTTGTGGGTTACACAAGACGACGGAGCGGGCTCCAGAAATGATTCAGGCGCTCTGCAGGGGGGGATGTGTCATCCTCTGTTTAGTCTTCAATAATTCAAGAGATACAGAGACGAGCATCGCCGCTGACGCCTTGTTTATATGTGAAAAGTCTTAAGATAGATTTACTGATAACTCCCCGGCGAGTTTAACTTTAATGCCAGCAAACACTTCCAAAGAGCAGGTCGTCACATTGATCAGAAAGCCGACATGTCGCTTTTGGAGAGACGCTCGTCTGTTGTTTGACTAGTGGAGCTTCTGTTTGCCGCCGAGCTTCTGCAGAATCAAATGAGTAATAAGGCTTGAGAGCGAGCGTGCCAGCCTGTAAACAGAAACACCAGAGACGCTCGCTTTCTCTCAAATTTGTTTTAATTCCAGGAAGCTTTCCACAGGATTTCTGCTCGCGTCGTCCCTCTGAAGGCTGACGGAACGAAACCGGAGAGCCACTTCTGCAGAGAGGCTGCACACACTCGCTTTGCTTTGCTCTGAGAGCGGAGCACATCATCCACGACAAGCTGTGACATTTCATTCCAAAGGGCCGACGCCCGGCTCTGCGGGGGCTTTATCGTTTGACGCTCGGGCCCCTGAAGCACGGCGGGAAACTCAAACTGGACGCAGCTTTGCTCTGCAGCCAGTGAGTCGTGTGGAGGGGGTTTGATTCAGACCGATGCCGACGTGTTTCTGTATATTCACGTGTGAACAAAAGCAAAATAATGGGAGCTCTGCAACAGCTGTGACTAGTTTTCTGTAATAACTGTTATTTATTGCAAATTAAAGGAGGAAAATAAAATATTCAAAGTATTTCTTTGTCTTTTTTATGAGTTTGCTGAAAAACAAGAACAATCTGAACTGTGGGAATATGATTTTCTTCAGTATCGACTTTAATTATCGACTAAGATCACATTAAAGTGCAGCTCACTCTTACTCACAAGGTTACTCTGTTATAGGATGTGTTCAGAGACATATTATGAACATGATGTGGGCGTCATTGTTCCTCATTAACGTCATGAATTAACTGGATTAGTGCTCGTCACCTGAATGAGCTGCTGCAGATGCAGCCTGCAGACCTCGGCTGAACTTTACCTTCCTGACAGAGTTTTCTAAATAAGAGAAGTTGAACTGTTTGAAAAGGTCGACGGTTTCCTTCGCAACAACACTTTGCAGCTACTATGCAACTGTTTGACGTGCAAAGGCGATGCGTCCACATGCAGACAGGTGATGTCAGAGGCAGGAGAGCGTGCATGCCAAGCTGCTAACATCACAGGATGAGTCGTCCCTGTTTCCTGAATCTGTAATCAGCTGTTTTCAGTGCAAACCGAATGAGTAAAGAAAGTGTGTTTCTGACAGCGGAGCCACTCGACGCGTTTGATCCGGACCTTCCAGCCAGAGATCGATGGGAAAGAGCAGCTGGACTGTTTTTTAAAAGGTCAGCTGAAGCCTGACGTGCTGTTTTTGTTCTGTGTGAGCCTCGACACGACCTGCAGCGCTGGAGTGTTTCTATGCGCTGCTTTAAGGCAACGAGTTTGATTCTGCGGCGGCGGAGCAGAGACGGGATGTTTGCTGTGTTAACAAACTGGGAGGAAGGAACAGGGTGTGATGTGCTGACGGTCGGGACGAGTGTCTGCAAAGAGTCTGACATGTTTACTGAAATATGAACTTCTCAATGAAAGCAGGAAGTTAACTCTAACATCACGGTTCATCCTCACGAATAGAATTCACAAGCACGTTGGTTTCAAAGCTGAAGGAAGGTCGAACGCCTCTGAATCAGTGAGTGAAGGGAAACATCAGCTCCCTCCTCCTCGCTCTCATGTGCGATACCAGTTACTACAACAGGTTATTACAAACCGCTTCTGTCTGCATGCACGATGGTTTGGATGATCTGTTGGTTGGACCTTCGCACTCGCCACAGCATCAATTATAAAAACTCTGCTTTGCTCAACAGATGTGTAATGATTCAGCGTCTGACCACTAGGAAATAACGAACCGCTGCACGTTAACGCGTCAAACTAAGACGGAGCCGTGACTTTGTTCCAGCAGCCCATTATTCTGACAGCCCAGGGCCACGCACACCAAATGAGATGAAGCCTCTGCTGATTCTGTTCTGATATTGGACAGAAAAGCACTTGAAATGTGGTTTTGGAGTAAAACCAGAGAGATTATTAAGAGAAAAACACCCACGCTGGCTTCACAGACTCTGAGGCCCAATTAGACGGTGTCGTCTCTTTACTCTCGCTTTTACGAGTTGGTCAAGTTTGTGCAAACACACAAGGAACTGCTCTTAGCGTTCTGACACAGAAATAGAAATGTGGCTTTAAGGAACCGGTTTGGACACCACTGTGATCGCAGCAGCGCTCCTGCACGAACCGTGTTTGTTTATGGCAGCAAGAGACGACCAGCTCTGAGCTCTAAGATCAAACCGTCGGCGATTCCCTCGCTCGGCTGTGGACTTTTGACCTCCCTGAGCTAATTTCAGCTCTGTCGTAAAACAGAGTCCACAGAGCAGAGCTGAAGGATGCAGCAGTGCAATTTCCTGCTTTTTGTGGAGGCCCGAGGAGGACACGCTGCCCTGTGGTAATGAATTATACAACCAGTGGTGGTGCTTTGCCCTGCAGCGCAGCGTCCTCCCACGCAGGAGAAACACTTACATCACAGACGGACGGCGAGAACAATGTCCAGCACTAACCAAGGTCAATTGTTATTCTGCAGCATGGTACTCCAGCTGTGCACACACACACACACACACTCAGACACATGCGTGCACCGTGTGGGCATGCAACAAAACTGGATTGTGGGCAGCTCAAGGGGCCAAGGTCAGACTCCGGCCCCGGCGGCGCTCATCCGACAGCCAGATTCCAGGCGACGCTCCGGGAGTGGTGCTGTGGGATTTTAAATTTAGCTGCTGAGTGTCCTCGCCGCTGCCTCTCCTCGCCGCTGCCTCTCCTCGCCGCTGCCTCTCCTGCTGGTTTATGAATCCCCTGCTTCGTGCCTCTGCTCAGCAGCCAGAGCGGCCATTTGTTATTTTAATTGTGCACCTGTGGGTCACAGGTGTAATAGGCGTCCTGCAGCTGCTAATGTGTGCTCTGTCATCTGAGCGTACCGCCCGCCGTGCGCGTACAGACAGGGAAATTTGTCTCTGCTGGGTGAATCAATAAGGGTCGTCGACCCCTCAGAGCCATAATATTTAAACATATTTAACGGTTCTCAAATGTCCCTCCAGGCCACCATACGTTGCCTCTAACGATTAAATTAAATCAAACATACTGGCTCCGTCCGCCTCCTGACTGGCGGTTAAAGATGCTTCACGCAACATATCAGCTCCACAGGGAGGCCTTTTCAAACTAAACAGTCTGATTGGACGGATTTCAGTTCTCCATTGATACATCAGCTGGGATTATAAGAGCAGGATGGGACGGTTTCCCAGAAGTAGTTAGGCTCTAAGGCGCCTTCTGTGCTGGGGAGAAAGTTGTGCCGGAGTTGGATTGAAACATGTCTTGAGTTTGTTTTTCCTGTCCAACATTAATCTGTATCCCTAAAACGGCAGAAACGACAAACGATGCATGAACCCGCTCTGATTCTTCAGCTGATCCTGCGCCGCGGCTACAGCTCGCACGCTTCCTGCAGCACGCACGCTTCCTGCAGCACGCACGCTTCCTGTGCGCGGCACGGCTGCAGCAGCTGTGTCAGCCTCAGATGTAAAGGAGCAGAGTCTTTAGTCTGCATCAAAGCATGCGCTGCATCGACGGGGCTCGTCAGGGCGACCTTTGACCTTCAGTTGACCCGTTTCATTTAGACGCACAGTATTCATAAGTGGCTGCTCCCTGCAGCCGAACCTGAACGCTGCGATTCCAGAGCTGGTATTTAACAGGGGGTCAGCTCAAGAGGAGATTCAGTTTGGATTTGATTGGCTCGGGGTTAATTACGCCTAGAGCCTGATGAGTGTGTGTGTGTGTGTGTGTGTGTGTGTGTGTGTGTGTGTGTGTGTGAGGGGTCGACTGTAATAATCAGGCGGAGGGCAGATGAACCCTCCGCTCTCGTCGTCAGCTCGCTGCACAGGAAACCGCTCCGGTCCTTCGCTCCTGAAACTCCTCCAATCATTCAGACCCTCCTCGTCTCCTCGTTCCCTTTCTCTGCTCCCTCTTCCATCCTTTCCTCCTCCTTCTCTCTCTCTCGGCTTGTTTCCACTCTTCTTCTCCTCTTGAACCTTCTGAACCTTGCTGCAGATCTCCACCCGTCCTCCTCTCACACACCTTGACTTCTCCTCTTCTCTCTCATCTTGCCTAGCTTCCTCTCCTTCCTCCCTTCACTCCTTCAACACTGATTCCTCTCTCTCCTCTGAGAGTCCTTGAATCTTCAGCCCTTCAGTCTTCAGTCTTCTCGTGTCCTCCTCAATATTTTATTCATCTGGTCCGTGCTCCTCTGCACCCCATCATCTCCTCGCTCTGGCAGAGCCTGACCTCTGATGCCACTGTTTGCATTCAGCTCTCTGATGTATGTGACTTTGCTTTAACCTTCAGTTATGGAGGAAGTGATGTCGCATCCAGACATTTCACTGCAGGCGCAGTCTCACTGCGGTTTACTTTTCGTCATTGACCTTTCCACTTATTAAAATGTGACAGAAGGCAGAAAATAAACTTCAATAAACTTTATCTGCAGCTCTGGAGGTGACGCTATAGGCTGTGTGTAACCATGACGACGGCTACGTCAGCGACTGGTTCGCAGAGTTTTGAAGCTTCAAGTTTGGCATTTTTTCCAGCGCCATCTTGTGTTTAAGGAGCAGGAAGCGACCATATATGGAGGAGAGGGTGGGGCTTTCATGAACACACACTGCTACGTGTCACCTGAAACCAGTGACTGGGACCATGAGCTGTTTCCTGAGGTCACAGATGAAGAGAGAAGGAGTCGCCCCCTGGTGGACGCTGCAGGTTAAAGACACGGTTTATAGTTGTTTCATGTGCTTTTGCTCGGCTAGCAGTTTCCCCCGCTCCCAGTGTTTGTGCTAAGCTACGCTACACGCTTCCTGCACCTCTCTGTGATTCTCTTCAGCTTTGCAGGCTTCTGCTCAGTGACGTTAATCAAGGCTCCGTGGGTCAGATTTATCTCTGCTCCTCTCCAACAGCCAACGAACCAGTTAACACGGTGCAGCCATCATGTTAATTGGCGACTTAAGATGGGTTTTTGAACTTCTCACCTCATCTGCATAATGGAATATGGATATTGTATTAGCGCCTACATATTTCAATCTACAGAGGGCAGAGCTGCTGACAGATATGAATTGACCGGGCTCTTTCCATGTGTTTAGCATAATATCACAGCTCCTTGTCATGGTTCTCCCAGTGACAGGGTAGACCCCGCGATGATTAGCGGCACTGATAATGGGAAGGCTGAGAATATATGAGGCGCTGAGATGAAAGGAGCAGAAAGCAGGACAGAGGATGAAAGGTGCAGTCGCAGCTCTACATGCTCTCACAGCTGTGCACCTGACACATACAGGATTTATAAACCCCCTTGTTTTCAGCCTTTACCTGCAGAACTTTGCCCTAATGAAGTTCCTACTGATGTTCACATCTAATAAAAGGAAATATGGTTTCCTGAACGTGGCTGCAGGAGCTGCAAATTTCAATTATCGTTCCTTCAAGCGCCAAAATCTTGGAAAGGTAAGACGTCGTGCAAGGAGCTGCAGGATGGAGCACCAGGAAGCAGAGATCAGGAGCGTTACCATCGCACCACGGCCCGGAATCTGATTCGATGAAGGATCAAGAGCCTGCGGCGGCGTTTGAGATGCATCGCACCTTAAAATGCGATGTTGATCTTCACTCTGCGACTCAGACGTTTGAGTATTGACGTCCGAGGGAGATAATCTGCTGAGCTTTATGTTTATTATCTCTGCTTCATGCTGAGGAAGTCTGTTTCATGTCTGATGGCGCTTTAATGTTCTTGTGGCGTGAGCAGTGACGCAGCGGCCAGAGAGGCTCGGGAAACAAACCGGAGATGGTTTTGAATCCTCCAGAAAGTAAAACACATGAATTCATAATGGAACCGCGAGTATGTACCAAAAATTATACCGGGATCATTAATTCATAAGCAGAATATATCTTCTCTGGGTAGATGAGGCGGCGGAGGGGAGCCGGAGGAAGCTGATCTAACGTGAACACGATTTCATTATGTGCCAACGTCGCGCAGCCTGTGATGCCGCGCTGCAGCAGTTAGCGCATTATGCTCAACTTTGATCTGCGGCTGCAACTGATGGGAGACAAAGAGTTGGATGATATTATTTATTAAGGAGGGGAACAAATGGCTCGTGTTTTCAGAAGAACATCATCTGACGGCTTTTACAGGAAATATACGGCTTTTAATATTAAACAGAAAACAGACGTTTGCACGGCGCCGCGGCGACTCACACACGACACGTTTTATAATAAATATTAGAACGTTTGTTCTGCAAACAAAAGGAAAACACACTCTGCAGCTGGAGACGTGATATTATTGATATTAGATGTAATCAGTGATTATTAAACCGTCCTGCGTGATCCTTTCACCTAAAATCTGATCTGACATCACTTCGATGTCACTGCCTCGCCTCACGCTGTGTGTGTCACTGCTCTTCTGTACTGTTGTTCATGTAAAGCATGAAAACAAGCTTCAGATTAATCAGATTCTGTCAGATTTTGCAATAAAAACATCTCTCGTGCGTCTTTTTTACACAAAGTTTGGACACATTCTGTGTTTTGGGGACGCTGAGGGACAGTTATACAGTTCTTGGCTGCACAGGATGAGTCTGCAGACGCGCAGCCACCGCTGAGTGTGGTTTTCTTGTTCCTCCCGTCTCACACGCTCAGCTGCTACGCCTTCACACCTCCACCGCCAAACTAGAGCTTCATTCAAGTCATGACTCCTCTGAAAACCTGCGCAGAAACACTTTCCCTCCACTTCCAGCTTTCCTTTCAACACAACACACCGAGCTTGGGATGAATTCACCACCCCAGCGCGGCGTCGCAGCTCCCCGTCTCTGTCAATTTGTTCCCATTTCAGGGAGCAGAGCTGAACGTGTCCTTGCTTTTTGGGGTTCAGTGAAGCAGCAACAGAGAGAGAAGGTGAACCCCACCGCACACACCCACGGCCCGGGAGCCAGAGCAGGACGTGGCGTTGCTCAGTCAAACCGGCGCTGCTGCTCATAATGTCAAGGGCACGAGGATTTTCAGCTCGTGACTGCGACATTAGACGGTCACCACATGCTGCACACACACACACACACACACACACACACACACACACACACACACACACACTCAAACAAGGGCATTGAAGCATGAACACAAACTGAAGCCCAGATGGCAGCGTGGCCATTTTTACCAGGCTGCAAATGGGCAGCATGCATGTGTGTGTGTGTGTGTGTGTGTGTGTGTGTTAGTCAGAGAGGAGAAGGGCAGCATGGGGGGCACCGCATCGTTACCGTGGAAACAATTAGATTCATAACGTCTGCGCCGTGTGTTTCTGTGAGAGGCAGAGAATCAGTTTCACAGAACTTTGCATCAGATCAACATATGGATCATGGAGCACTGCACCATGACGGCGGCTCCTGCACCGCGTTCTGCAAACAGCTCGACTGAAACTCAACAGGAACAGAATTAAACCGGAGGCACAGCGGAGAATCAGCTGCCTCGAAGGCCATGCACTGCGTCATAAGTCTCCACACCAGCAGGTGGCAGCACTCTGTGTTCGTCGCTCACAGAGAAGAGAAAGACGAAGCCTCAGCAGCGACGAATGAAATGAGGAGAGGCTTCTGTCTGAGGCCTCGGCTTCGTCTTCGCACGGTTCCAGCCATCAACTGCTGCTTTCACTCGTTCTCTGGAGGAAAATCCAACGTTAGCTGGTGACCACGCGTCTGTATACTGGTCCGGTGGATTTGATGTGACACTGATGGTTTCAGCGATGCTGATCTCATCCTGCCTCACCTGAGACAGGAGGACCACACCTGCAGCACGGAGCGTCCGCCTGTCTCCTCCTCTGGGTTATTAACATCTGAGCTCAGTGATTTGAGCCTTCAATTAGTCCTGGAGTCAAGATAAGCCCAGCCTGCGGGGACGAGACGCACACGCACACACACGCACACACACACACACACACACACACACACACACACACACACCTGCTCTCCCTGGCTCTTAAAAGCTGCACAGCACTAACAAATGTCTGCAGACTGACTGCAGCTCAGATTCGCTGCGTGTTGGATCGATAGTTTTGTTGTTCATAAACCGGCGAGCTGTCAGGGCGCTCTGCTGACGTGACGTTTGATCACCTGACAGGAGCAGTTACTGCGTTTCTGTGTGTTTTACGGCGGATTGATATCCGTCTCCGCTGCTAACTCTCTCTGCACTGCTCGCTCTCGCTCTCACGCTCTCACCGCCGCCCATACATTACCAGAATTAGCTCCTGAAAATGGATCAAGCCAATAAATTTCTACTTGAGTAAACAGCCAATTACAGCGACTGCAGGGCTCAGAGCCGGGCGGCCTCCCCCCAGCATCAGCATCAGGGAGGGGCCTCGTGGACGCTCCCAGCCCTGATCGAGCGCTTTCATAAGAGCCTTAATGAGATGTTGCTCTGTTTAAATCTAATGAGTCGACGCAGCAAACGGATCAGTTTTGTTGGTAATAATCAGCGTTTGATGGACGAGTGAGGACACATCGCAGAGACAGAGACGTCGCAGACGGCTGGGACGCCTTCAGGTTCAGTCCGAGCTGTGGCCCCTGCAAAGCAAAGCCCACACACAAACACACCCACTCTGCAAAGACACCGGATCAAGGAAGATGCCGAGGTCCCTGAATGCAACACGACACAGGAAGTGACAGCTTTAACAGGCTCAGACTTCTGTTATCATCATTATTAGTCTTGAATTAAATAAACCATCATCTGGTTTGCAGAGCGTGGAGGTTTGGTATTGATACTGTTCTGATCAATCAATTTCCAATGATCTCAGCTTCCAGCCTCTCACAGCAAATATCAGATGTGATGTTAATGTGATGAATATAAACTGGCAAACTGCAGCATCTGTGCTGTATGTACACACACACACACACACACACACACACACACACACACACACACGCCTGTCCAGCAGCATTTATAATTACAAATAATGTTGTGAAAACTCTCTGGTGGCGTTAATAGATGAGATGCTGACTCTAATTAACTACTACTGAGAACACACACACACACACACACACACACACACGTGCATGTTGAGTATAGATGCATATTTCTGCACACACTCTGATAAAGCTCACACACACACACACACACACACACACACACACACACACACACACGGCTGACAGCCTCAGTGGTGACTATTCTGGGATGTGCTGCTGCTGATGTTGGTTCTGTGTTCAGACGATGAATTAAAGATGACAGGAACTCGACCACAGACGAGTGTGTGTACGCCTGTGTGTGTGTGTGTGTGTGTGTCTCGTCTTTAATTAACATGTTTCTCCCCCCAAACACTCCACATGTTCGCCCTCATTACTCCGACTGTGCGTCCGCGCTGTCCTCTGGTCTGAACCTCTCAGCGTTCACACTGAATACATGATCACCACTTTACATTCTGCTGTTTGGTCACATGAGCCCTGATGTTCTGCAGAGGAACCGGACTCCGACGCCGCTGCTTGTCTGGGAAAAAACAGCCAAAAGTCACGTTTCAACAACTAAATCGATTCAGTAACACAACAAGCTGCAGAGAGACGTGAAGTAAGTGGAGCGATCGGTGAGAAATCAATGTTTTGTGTCACACTCAGAGAAATAACCTCAGTGATCTGAGGCGAAATGAAACTTTTGCTCGATGCAAACAGAAGCAGAGACGCAGCAGAGCGCAAACAGGAAACGCAAACAGGAAACAGCAGAGGAGACTGTTGATGTCAACTCAAAGATCCTGATGACACTGAACACGCTGCAGACAACGATGCAGAACGAATAAAGACCCTCTCTGCTCTCTGGTGTCTGAAGTCTGGGAGGAATGGATGTGAGCAGGTCATGGGATCCATATCAACGATCCTCAGTGCACGGTGCACAGTGAGATGCGGGTCCTGGGGTAGACCGGGATTCTGTTGGTCAGTGACGGATGGGTGCAACAACTAAACCTTCTTCTTCTCCTGCTTCAGCTGCAAAGTCCGATTTTCTGGCTCGACAAAGACGAGATGAGACCAAACATTAAAGCGTCGTGCACTGGGAGCTGCTGCTGCTGCTGGTGCTGGGTGAGGCTGGGGGTCGGTGGGTGGGGGGTGCACCATTCTCCCTTTTTAGCCAAACGTCTATGGGCAGACTGGCGTCCTGTTGGCAGGGAGGACCCAGCAGCTGCCGCTCCTCCTGATATCCCCGTTCCCAGTCCCACCCGTTCCCCCCCACCCCCTGACCCCCCAGTCCCACCCCCTGACCCTGCTCATCCCTCTGATTAAGGTCAAAACCTGATGAGTCTATAAAACTATAAAAAGCAGGTTGAATCTGTTTAAATCGAGCTGATTAACAACAGACTTTGACGTGTTAAACGTGTTAAACGCACCTCAGTCATTATCACGTTTGCATCTCTGAACCCAGTCACAGCAACAGTCTTCTTCACTGTCTTTATTGGCACTCTGCTGTGTACTGAAGCGCGTACGTCGGTTTAACGGCGTGGAGCCGCTGAGCGTCGCCGAGTGGCCGTTAGGTCCGCAGAGGGCCTTTAGTTTTACACTTTAGGGGACGAGCGAGACGTTAAAGGCCCACGTTTGGAGCTGTTTAGTCATAAAAGGACAGTGAAATGATTTCCAGGAGGTCGTTTTTCTCTGTGATTGGCTTTAATCAATGACGTGAGTCGGTGTTTTTCTCCCCGAGCGCTAAATGTTCAGTTATTCTGCCACAAACTCTCTCAGGTTGAGAGGAATGAAGCGTCCAGATTGGGAGGGTTGGGTTCACGGCCTCCGACGGCCTCCGACGGCCTCCTCTGGACTTCAAGCTGTTTCCTGCTTCAGTTCACAGCCAGTTATGATTTAAGTTGTTGTTTCGAAGGCGATTAAAGAAAAAATAACGAGGCGCATCGAGAAAGAGACGGACCTGCAGCCAAAGGCCTAGAACACAAAGCATCATGGGTAACAGGATGCAGTCCCTCCAGTTTGCAAAGTTAAACAGATAAAATGTGAATCTGCGCTTTATCCCAACTCCAACCCCACCGCCCCTCCATCTTTATCTGCACCAACCATCCTTCCTCTCCCTCACCTCTCCTCACCCTCCCCTCCCCCTCCCATTGATCCCCGGGTTGATTTGCTGCCAGTGTCTTTGTGAAGTCCCTTTGTGGGGTCTCGCTCGTACAGCGCCCTGCATTTATTAATGCCTTTTACTGTCAACAGCCTCGGCCGCCGCCAAGAGAGCGGCGGGAGGGAGGGAGGGGAGGAAGGAGGGAGGATGGCCGGGAAAGATGAAAGGAGCGCGGGAGAAAGAAGAGAGAGAGTGGCCAAACATTTAGAGATGAAAAGGAGTTCAACCTCTGCACAGCTCTGCCTTTTTATTCCTCTTATCTCCTTCAGATGCCACCACTTTCAGCCTGGCATCATAAGCTGGCTAAACCTCCCGGATACGATCTCTCAAACCTCCAACCAATCACTCCAATCTCTGTGTGTGTGTATCAGTTCCCTCAGTAAACAGCTTAATAAACTCCAGCGCCTCGCTGCGTCCTTGGAAGAGCATCTTAAAGCAGCTTTGCCTTCAGCTCCCGGGAAGAAAGCAACAACGGTTTGGACTCAAGGCGCAAAATCAGACTGTGGGCTCGAGCTGATTCCACGAACCAGCCAAGCCTCACATGCTATGGTATTCCTCAACTCACGCTGCCTCTTCGCACCGACCCAACAGCTGGTGGGCGTCTGTGCCTGCAGATGCTCGGGCTCGTTCAGAGTTTAACGCCTCAGTAATGGTTCCTGTTTGGAAATCAACAAGTCAAAGCTCAATCCATCCCGGCGTGGTCAGGGTGGCGCCATGATGACTATTTACTGTATTTCATGACTTAACTTACATCAGCTGGTTCAAACTAGTCAGTGTCGACTTCATTGACCCAACCAGCCAATCCGAGCTCCTAATACTGTGTCACATGACCGTGGCTCTCTGCAGGAAACCAGAGATCACCCACACGTGACGCCCCATCAACCCAGTTCCTAAACTATAAACCTTTATGTCACCGATGTTTCGCACTTGGGTCGTCGCCATCTTGGTTTTGGGAGCATGGAGTGAAGGAAGTGATGCTGCAGGGTGCGGTCGCTGCCTGCACACGCTGCTTTTCCATCTGTTTGAGTCTAGACTGGACCGTAGCGTAGACACTCAGCGTCACTTTGTGCCGAAGAAGACTTGAAACTAGCGACTCAGACCAAAGACTCATTAGGAGAATGTGACTGAGGCCATACTATACAGACAATCAGGCCGTGGAGATGCCTCCTGATGCTCATGAACACAGGTTTAAGGTTCTTCTGCCTGGGCTTCACTGTTCAGAGGCCACCTCACACCGTCTGAGACCGAGAGTTGCTGTTTTTCCTCATGAAGGCTGGATTTCCTAATTAAATATGAGACATGATGGAGTTTCTTCCCTCGCCGTGGCTCCATGGTTACGCCTAGCAACACGCCTGACTCATGTTACGACTCAGTGAGGAGTTTGGGTGATGATCTGAGCGTATGAAGCCAAAACCACTCTGACTGCTGTGAGTCACCGTTGTTATTCGTTGTTATTCACTCGAGCTGATTTCCAGGTAATAAACTGTCTGACGCTGGAGCGCTTGAACAAACCCCACCTGCACATTTCCTAACAATGTCCTCCACATTACATCAGCGGCTTTAAAAGTTTCCCCTCCACCATCAAACTCGAGCCCCTTCCCTCGGAGAATCGTCTTTATTTGTGAGCTGCTTCTCCAAAGCCGCTCCCCCAGCGCTGCGACCAAAAGCCAAAAACAGCGAGGCGAAAAGAAGGAATGTGCCTTTTTTGTGTTGTTCTGGGGGGAAGTTGGACAGATTTTCAGCCGTAAGCACTTTGAAAGTTTCTTTTAAAGAAGCGCTCGCAGAGACAGAGACGTCTTCAGACAAGCTTCACTCAACGTGCTGGAGGCTGAAACCACGGTGGGTTGTTTCTCCTCTCCCCAGGTGAGGCTCCAGCACATCCACCTGTCTGACCCCGCGGAGCCACCTGCCGGCCTCCTGCGTTGTCTAAGGTCAGCGGAGTCACTCCGGCTCGTTGGTATTTCCGTGACAAAACGCTAATTCAGTGTGGCAGGACGCTGCGAGGGCTCGGCGCCGTCCCCCGCGGTCCGGTCAGCATTACACGACCCCCCGCGGCGCTGCTGACCTCTCGTTTATCAGTGATACCCTCCCCACTGGGCAGGGAGCGTTTCCAGCTCCACTCAAATGGAGAATGTCAGAGGAGTTTAAGAGCTGAGCTCCGGCTGTTTCCCCCGAGTGCTCTGCTGGACTGTGAAATACTCCGAACTATGATGAAGCTCCACTTTTTGCTGTCTGACTCTTTTTTTTGGTTTTCTTGCAGTTGAGTGGTCCCACAGTGTGCGACTGACTCTCCTCTCTGTTCTCTTTTGTGCTATCAGATGTGATGGAGCATAAATCCTTTTACTTTAGTAAAAGCAGCGATGCAGACAAAGAGAAGAAAAGTTAAACATCTTGAGCTTCACAGCTTTTAAAACTCTGAAACTCGACTTCTGCAGAAGAAACTCGCTCAGTCTGTGTGCGTCACAAAGCGTCACAACAGAGAGCTGCCCTGCGTGCTCCTCCTCTCTCCAGCAAGATGTATTAAAACATGAAACGTTAAAGCAGCTTCTACATAAAAATCGGCTCTTATTAATAAATAATTGATGCTTTAACCTGATGAAACATGTTTAATGTGCGCTGCACCGTGGCCCATTAATCACAGTCTCGGTGTATTGTCATCTCGTGGGCTGCGTATGTTAATTCTGTTTTGCAAAAGTAATTAATTCCCGACAGCTGTCAGAGAAATGCAGCGCAGGAGTGTGTAAGGCCTCGCGCAGTGGGAACGGTCCGGTTTAATGCCAGAGCCTCGAGGCTGCATCAAGTCACCTGTCAATGGACGACGTCGGCTGAGTAAAGACTCAAAACTGATGCGTTGCTTAATTTGCATCAGCAGAGAAACAGGGAAAGACGTGGAGCAGCGGTAATTAAACAGATTATTAGTCTGAGGCTTTCAGGCGGTCCAGGCAGGGTCAAGTCCAGATGTTCAGCAAATCAGGCAAAATCCACAAAACCCACAGATCCGAACACTCGAGGAAGCAGGAGCGGAGGCATGAAGGACGATGGTCCGACCAGACACAAAGGAAGTGACAAAACATACAGAGACTCATAGAGGGGGCACACAGAGACACGAGGGGGAGACAGGAAACAGGAAGTGACCAAAAACACCAACAGAGACTCAAAACCACCAGAAAGCAGACGTCAGAGTGGAAAAGAGACGGTTTTATCAGCAAAAGCTGCAACAAAACAGGAGAAGAACAATAAAAGTCCCGGGAGAATTAAATAAAAGAGCAAATAAACAGAAAAAAGCCCAAAATGTATATTTATTTAAAATAAATAATGACTGACAGGGTGAATTTATGCTGCCTCGTCCCACGCTCAACTAACAAACTGCAGAAAGATGTAAATCCCACTGCACGTGAGGCAGCACTGAACCCAGAGCAGGCACATAATGAATTAGAGACCCAGATAAACCTGAGTTCCATGTGTCCCCGTGGAGCCCGCCGATACTTCCCCGCAGCCGCTAAAATCAAAACACAAGCCGATAATAAGCCGTGCTACCACAAACCTAATGAGCTCCATTATGCGAGGGAACAGTCGACTGTTTGATCTAAACAAAGCGAATTCATTGCGCCGACAGTGACCGACCCCCCCCCGCTGCCATTTGAGGAAGCGGAGCCGCTGAGAGCAGAGTTTCAGCTCTGTCAAGCATCACTCCGTCTTGTTTCGCCCTCTGAGCGGAGCAGAAAGCCGCCGGCCGCCCACGGCGGAGCACTGGCTCTGGTGTGAATGTGGCGATAATTGGCCTTCTATCCACTTCAGCCACTGAGCCAAACGCCGGCGGGTCGCTCAGCCAGCCACCTGTGGTGCATTATGGTCCACACTCAGCTCTAATAAGAGCTAATCCTCTGTGATGGGCCCCGGCCCGGGCCCCGTGTCAGCACGCATCCTCCACACAGGCTGCGTTCAACGACAGGGGACGTTTTAGACGTGTTACAGGTGGACCTCTTTCCAAACGCATCCTCCACACAGGCTGCTTTCAATAAGGAAGGAGGGCAGCTTTAAACAGGCTGCAAATAGAAAGCTGAGCCAGGTCAGATCAACTCGGTGCACGCTGGAGAGGCCTAATGCTGTCACGAGTGCTGGGAATGTAAATGCAGCAAGCAAAGATCACATTCAGCAGGAGTAATGGTTGTTAAAGCAGATCCAGATTCAGGTGAACCCGCTGAGCTTTGTTCACAACGAGACACGGCTTTAATCAAGAGCTGCTGAACCGATGGAGATGAACCTGAGATGCGTTCAAGAGACTAAGATCTGCAGGAAGGAACGCAGTTAGAGTTGCATTTGACCATGTGACGTCCTCTGAGCGGCGCTGCATGTGCACCATAAACTGAGGTACAGCTGCGGAGCTGATTCATGTCAGTGCAAACCCTCTGAAGCTAAGCTAAGTGTTAAATGGATCCAAAGGAGATCAGCTGATGGAGCGTTCAGGAGGAGTGCCCGTGCTGCAGGAGGCTGTAAAGTCAGAACAGATACGCTGAGACGCTGAGACACAGCACGCTCCAGATGAACCTGCAGTGCAGTCGGTCCGTTCATCGAGGTGAAAGGTTCAGCAGAGAAAGCGGGTCATGCAAACTCGGTTTGCAGCGACTCTTTCACCCTGACAGGTTTATTAGTTCACGGAGTGGCAGACAGGAAACATGTCAGCAGGTGTCAACGCGCTGCGTTCAAGGTGGTGTTTACACCTCGGCATTTTAATGCGCACAGAAAATGCACTTTTCTTTTTTTTTGTTTGACACCAGGGAGCGATGTCAGTCAGAGGCATGAAGCTCCTGCACGGCCGACTGACAGTGAGCGAAACTCATTTCAGTCTGCGTCGTGTTTATTAGATGTAACTGTGGATTCACTGCAGCCAAGCGGCACAACGTGAACTCACTAATTTCAGGTTTACACATTTCTGACACATCTAAAAATCAGAATGAAGTGAAAACTCAACATCATCAGCGACTGAACGTCTCCACTTTGACTTGTCTTTACTGCAAAACTTAAGCCTTAGATGGAGAAACACCTTCCCCCAGATGTCTTCTGCTGTCATATCATCATCATAAACCCAGCTGAGATTAAACGAGCGCTGCTTAAAGGACGTCTCCTTGTCTTTCGCTCCAGTCCTGCAGCGAGTTCCTGCAGCACCGGCTACAGTTTCCTCTGGAGGGTCTAGCTGCACAGCGATGTGTGCATCAGGGGGATAAAAACACTTCCTGCCTCCTGCCGTCCCAGCAGTCCTCTCTGGAGCTGCACAGCGGCGCTAAGCTCCGTAATGAAACTCCGTGATTGTTTGTCACACTCGGCTCGCCGAGGTCTGATCCGTCCTGATGGGAAATAAGACAGAAGCAACCGGGGAGCAGTTTCCCAAAAATTGCAAATTTGCATTGAGCGAAGGAAGACGGCTGAATCATCGAGCTTCTTCTCCGGTTTTTGTTTGTTTGTTTGGTTTGTTACAAGAAAACATGAAGAGGAGGGAAATAATGGAGAGAGAGAGAACGGAGGCAGCGCCGTGAGAGGGTGGAGAGGAGAAAAATGAACAAATGGGTCCGACGAAGACCAAACAACACGAAGACACTTCATCTCTCAGCAGATGCAGCGATGCTGGAGATCACGTCCAGCTCACAGTCGCTGATCCAGCCTTTTGGTTCAGGTTGGGTTTAATGTTATTGGATGAAAACGGTGTGTAAGTGCAGGGCTGGTGCCTGAACACCACCCAGGTGCATAATTATCAACATTCCCTCTTTGTGTTGTCATTTCATCAGTAATTCATTTAAAAACACGTTTGCTGCTGCAGATTCAATGAGCATGATTTCTCACACGTGGAGCCGTAAAGAGCAGGTTGCTCGTTTGAATCGGTGATGAGGCGCGCTTGTTTGACTCAGTTGTTGCCCCCTCCGGTGGAGCCAGCTGGAGGTCAAAGGTCAAACTCTGCTGCTTTTCATCTCGTTTGTTTAATTTGCTGCTCTGCTGAAAAAGCTCCGAGATCCAGGGGAGGAAGGAGTGAAGACACGGAGACGGAGAGGAAGTCAAGCTGTGAATGTGCTGCGCGCCGAGAGGACGCGTGTTTACCAGATTGTGAGCTGCTTATGTCAGGAATGAATAATGGATGAACTTGTAATTATTAATCCTGCGTACAGTGTGAGCGTGGCGTGGTGCAGCGGTGGGACTGCTAACGGCGGGACAGAGCGCGACGGGCCGACGGAGACCGATCCTGACAACCCGAGTGTGAAGCGCTGAGCGTGCTAACACGGCGCCGTTTGAGTCTGAAAAGACATGATTCAAGTTTTAATCGCTGGGGTCAGAGTCGGGGTGGAGCGCAGACGCAGCGGCAGTGAGAATCAACTGAAACCCGAGAGCGAGGTCAGATTTAAGGCTGTCCTCGTCTTTTCTGAGCCGTGTGATCCTCCTGTCCTTCAGTCCTTCGGCGTTCTGATCTGTGAATAAAAGCTAATTAGAGGCTTTTTAAACATTCGAGCAGTTCATTTCTGAATTGTTTCGTCTCTCGTGTGGAATAGTTCGTCATTACTGTGTCGGACGGGGACGTTAATTACTCACAATTAGAGCTGCAGAGACATAGAATGTGACTTTGTGCTTTTGGTGGCGAGCGCCGCTCTCATGCATCAGCTAATGACTGAAAAACATCCTAATCTTCTCGTAATGTCACTGAAAACACCAGAGACAGATAATCGCTGGAACATTACGGGAGTCATCGCGGTGGAGGAGCCGGCAGTTTGGCCTTCACAGAGATACATCAGTACATCAGTAAAGATAATCCTGTTATTGCAGTTTTGTTTTCATCATTAGCGTTTACCAGCTTCATGCAGCTGCACAAACCTGCCTTTACCTGATCTATTTATGATTTCATTTGATATATTTTGCCGTTTATTGCACATCACGACGCATTTTAAAGCATCTGCAGCGTCTCCAAACTCACTGTGGCTGTCCTCAGATCCTCAGAGCACCGCGCCCACCGAGCATAACTTCTCTTTAATTGGTGCGGCTCGTTTTACAGCTCGCTGTGAATCAGCGGAGAGGAGAAGCAGGTTCACGCTTTGCGGGAGGTCGACCGGGGGCGCAGCAGCAAACTGCGACAACAAAACACGGCGCGATCGGGCTGAGTCAGCAGCCAGCCGGGTCACATCCGTCACATCAGCCACCCAAACACATATTTCACTTCCTCCACGCACAATGAGTCAGGTCCGCCGCCAAAATAAATGCACAGTCAGCGGGAAAACGCTCCACTTTGCATTGGCCTTGTGTTAACCTGCGCGGGCCGAGTGTAAGTGCGCCATAATCGCCTGTTCGCACCCGGTCGGGACTGAACTGCAATGATGGACAAAACAGATGAGGACCCAGAGCTGCGGGAGCGAACGACACCTGGTGACACATGAAATGATGTGGTCCCTCGTGGGCCACCGTAGGTGATGAGCAGAACCAACAACTGACTGACTGTTACTGCATGTTGATCAGGCGAAACCACTGGATTGGCTTACAACAGATGACATCAGTGGCACCATGTGACAGGAAGGGGTGAGGGCGTGAACTCCTCTGACCTACAAACATCATTTCACTGATTTTATTGATTCAACTTGTTGTAATTAACATTACAGCAGATAAAACCTGCACCGGCACCACAGAGACGGTGACCTCTGGTGTTCCCAGATGTTTAGCAGTGAACCTCAGTTTGAAGCACAGCAGCTTATTGCTGCTGCAGGACTGTCGTCATAGAGAGAAACGCTCATAAACTTAATTTCTCCTGCAGCAGCGAACACAAAACACAACTTCCTGTCACTTCAGGCTGCTTCTGATGCCGTGCCACACGTTACGCTGCAGCATCGAGCAGAGCCGAGCTGGAGCTGCAGGACGTGTTCAGACCTTTGTTTTCACTGGGTCACAGAGAACATTAGATGTTGTCTGATTTAACGACTCTTCAGGACCTTTGAGCCGGTGTAGAAGCAGAAACAGAACCAGAGCGTGTCTCTGAAGTGCTTGGACGGTGAAGGTGTGTGTGGTTGAAACTGGACTGGTCCGTGTGTGCGTGCCATCAAACTGACGCTGGCATTGAGGCACCTGAGACGGATGACGATGGTCATTTAAAGCAGATTCCTCTGATGCTAAATGAAGGACGGGTCTTAATCTGCAACGCAAAGTGTCTCCAGAGAGGAAACAGAAGGTAAAGTGAGAGATGAAGTTATTTCCCGGAGGTTTATGAGACAGTCTGATAAAAACAGCTGCTTTTTAAAATGGATGTTTGGCCTTTGTGGAGAAATGGAAGGTGACGATAGCTGGAGGTTCATAACAACAATAACTGGCACCGCCACAGTCTCGATCTGGAAACACAAGCAGCGGCGGCGGCGGCAGATAATGGCTGACAGAATCTATTTACTGTACACGAGATGTAATATCTCCCAGCTCTCAGCGGGGGAATAATTTGGAGAAAAGGCAGATTAAGACAGAACGAGAACGAAAGGAGCAGAGAGAGGAACTGAGGCAGAGCGAGAGAGAGAGAGAGAGAGAGGGAGGGAGAGAGAGGGAGGGAGAGACAGAGAGAGAGAGAAGAGGGAGGGAGGGAGAGAGAGAGAGAGGGAGGGAGAGAGAGGGAGGGAGGGAGAGAGAGAGAGAGGGAGGGAGGGAGAGAGAGAGGGAGAGAGAGAGAGAGAGGAGAGGGAGGGAGAGAGGAGGGGAGGGGGAGAGAGAGAGAGAGAGAGACAGAGACAGGGGAGGGGAGAGAGAGAGGGAGGGAGAGAGAGGAGGAGAGAGAGAGAGAGAGGGGAGGGAGGGTGAGAGAGGAGGAGAGAGAGAGAGGAGAGAGAGGGAGGGAGAGAGGGAGAGAGAGAGAGAGAGGGAGGGGGAGAGAGAGAGAGAGAGAGACAGAGACAGAGAGAGAGCTCCTCGCTGCGTCTCAGTCCACATTGTTTTCACTTTAAATGCATCAAAATGCAAATTCTGCAGAGAGGAGCGAAGACGGAGTAACAGTCGCTCTCTGGGATCCTAAAGCCGTGTTTAGCTCCGGCGTCTGCTGATGACTCATACTCGCTCTGAGCCGCGCGATGGGGGAAAAACACAAATCCACGAAGAAACAGCGGAGCCAGTGTTTGTGGTCCCAAATGCTAAAGAGCTGCAGATAAAACACTGAAACCAAAAACCCAATTATCCCCGCTCCGCCTCAGAGAACGGCTGTCAACAGGCACTTAGAGCGGGCCGGATCACCGAGTGTCGCGCACGACCACGACGCTTCGCGCACGACCACGACGCTTCGCGCACGACCACGACGCTTCGCGCACGACCACGACGCTTCGCGCTTCAGGCGACTTCCAGGCAGCTTCGACAACTCGTGAAGGAAACAGCTTAGGAACCGGGCCTCGGTGCTGCAGAGACCGGTGAGCTAAGCGTGTGAAGTTATCATCTGAAGCCCCACAATGCCCTCAGTGTCTCTGCCGAACATAACGTCTGCAGCTCGTGGTCAGAAACGAGCTGACGGTCGTCCACGGACACTTGACTCAGCTGAGGAGCATGTGACTCACACTGACCTTCAGCTTCATCACTGGTTTGTCCCTGCAGGCCTTCACATTCAGCTGAAAATGAACAGAAACGAGAACAGGTCGGTGCAAATGACCAAGTTTTCCTAAACACTGCTTCTAAAGACTTTGTGCCAACAACCTTTGTCTTGTCTGTACGAGCTGCAGTTATGATGCATGTGTCCATCCTGCAGCGCGACATCAGGGCCGAGGCAGACGACTCAGCTCGTGTTCAGCTGAGCTAATGAGATAAACAGCTGAGCTCAGCGGCGAGTCGACACATCGTAGAGACGTAGGATCACAAACATTCGAGGAAATGAATCAGAAATGTTGTTTTCAACAAACCTCACATGGTAAGAAGTGGTACGGTCCGATTTAGGGGTGTCTGAAATCAATTTACAGCAGTCTTACAGCGACCAATACTGCAAACATACATGATTACAGGTAGAGATGAGGTATTAATTGTTTTAAACGCTTTCAGGGGTCAAAGTCTTCAGGTGTCCGAACTGGTGGTCAGGACTCACCAATGCCCCCATTATGTGAACTGCACGTTCTGAACCCCCAAACAAAACCCCCAGCGCTGCAGGTGTCACGATCCCCTTCAGCCTCAGGTGTGCAGCCCTGTGTCTCTGCCACAGACGATCACGCGGCGACAGGAGAGACAGGCAGCCATATTGCTGTGAAGCGAGCAGACGACATAAATGTCACCTCACAGTTGGTCTTCAGCTAATTGGGGTTGAGGTGTTTACATCACATCTGCTGCAAATAAAGGAAGAAGCAAGACAAAGACGCGTCGGGGAGAATGATATTTACTTTGAAATGATTTCCTGAGTCACACGTATCCTGAAAATGTCAAGGTCCTGGAGGTCAAAGGTCACATACACAGCCACGATGCTGCACACCTCTGCCTTTAATTGCAGGGTCAGAGTTATCTAATCACTGCACCGGTTAAATAACGATGGTCGTGGCTTTAAGACGCCGGGTTTCAGCTGAATGTGATGTATGTGGTCAGACTGAGGGAACCAGGCAGTGACAGCGAGGCGTTCAGGGAACCCTCACTAACTATGGCTGCTCTCATTAAACTGTGAGGTGCCTTGGGTAAAATGATCCGACAAATGGAAAATGCTAAATGTTAATTCAATAAAGGAGGCCAATAAAGACCGATATTCGATAGCTAACGGGCCGATCTCTTCTTCTCCATTACTGCTTTTTAAATGTTAAACGCATAAAGGGGCTCCGGACACGCTGGCTGGAAGACAAAAGGCCGCTCGGCTGCAGGAAATGAAGCGTTTCTCTGCAGGAAGATAATCTCATTCAGTCCGCACGGCTGAAAGTTACTCTGGGTTTCATCATCATCGCCACCAGGCGCCCGACCCACCCCACAGAAGGTGACCTGGCTGCCATGGCGGTCCCTTCTTGTACACACAGCAGCTGATGTGGCAGCCAGCTGCTTTTCTGATGTCAGCGATCATAATTAGCTTAAAAGCCCATTAGCTTAGCGTTAGCTTAGCGCTGGATTGCTGGACAGCTGCACCCTGTTAGCTTCACCAGTGCTGTGTTAGCTTTATGCCTCGTTAGCTGACGGTCTGGTGGTTTGTCCTGACGGAAGCTACTCTCTGATAGCCTGTTAAGCTAACTTCCTGCCTCATTATCCCACTTTGTGTTGGTCCTAGCAACAGTAGCAGATGAGTACCAAAGGCTCCGGTGTGTAGTGGGAATACAAGGCTGCAACCAGGACGGGTGGTGCGGAGCAGCAGTTAGCTCATCAATCCACCAGTTATCACACAAAATCAATCAGTTAATGCACAAAGTGACAAATCTTTGTTGGAAACTCAGGTTATGTACTGTGTTTCCTTCTCAAACTGCAGCCAGGTGCATTCTGGGGCCCCTCCCCTCCCTGAGAGCCTGTGTAAATAAATCCTCGGCGGTGTTGTCGCCTTGACTTTGTTTCCTCTGAGGTTGGGCGCCTCCGTTAAGCCCCGCCGGCACTTTATCTCGCACACACACCGTTTCTATTTGCTGTTCTCCCTCCTCCTCTGGTGTGGCTCATGTTTTTTTTTATTATTATTATTATTCACAAATAAATAAACTCTGAACTGTGATCTCCCAGCAACTCAAATATTCATTCTGGTGTCGGGGTTTTGCAGTGCGACATGCCACGCAGACGCCAAGATCAGTTCAGAGGCCTCTCGGCTCCGCGGCAAGAGGGCGAGGTGCAGAGATTTGTGGAGCAAAATACTAATATGTGTCTGCTGCTGTGTGTGTGTGTGTGTGTCTGCTGCTGTGTGTGTGTGTGTGTGTGTCTGCTGCTGTGTGTGTGTGTGTCTGCTGCTGTGTGTGTGTGTGTGAGAGTGTGTGTGTGTGTGTGTGAGCTGTGCAATTGAAAGAGTAATGGTGCTTCAACACTCTGAACATACAAACACTAAATAAATCATGTGTTGCTGTGAAACCGGAGCACGGGGCTTGATGCAACACACCTCCTGACATGTGGTCAGTGCATGGGTGCACAGGTGTGTGTGTGTGTGTGTGTGTGTGTGTGTGTTGGTGAGCGTGAATGAAAGGGACACGGAAGGAAAAACACTTTTGCATTCATCACTGATTGGGCTTATGTTTGTATGCATGTATGCCTACTTAGAAGCACTGGCTGAGAGTGTGTGTGTGTGTGTGTGTGTGTGTGTGTGTGTGTGTGTGTGCGCGTCGATGAGGGGCCCGTGCACGTCTCGGGGCTCTACATAATGGATGAATTCGCTGCAGCGAGCAGAACAGGCCAAGCTGGACTCATTTCAAAACGCCTCGAACGCTGCTATTTATACAGAGAGCTGGAAGGACTTCAGGAGCAGCAGGAGGAGGAGGAGGAAGAGGGGCCGCTCGTCGGCACGGCAACGCCACCTCACCGGCGCCCGAGCACCGCCCAGGTCCATGTTTACTTGGAGAGACGGAGCAAACACTGAACCTGACTTGGTGCCCGGGCTGATTGTTTCCCTGGAGCAAAGGAGGTCCGTTAACCTTTCGCCACTTCCTGTTTGTCCTGAGCCCGTTTACAGGACTTCCTGTTTACCGACCTGCTTCTGCTTTAACTGGACATCAGTGCAAACTCATCACTTCCTCCGTGTTCACCTGCTGTTTGATTAAAGTGCATGCTTCCATCAGGATTAGTCACTAGTTAGTTGCATGTCTCCGATCACTGCAAAGCAGCCACGGGTTAAATCAGCACTTCCTGTCCAGTCTTTTCACATTAAAAGCTCCAAAACGCAGACTTTTATTGTAAAATCCACTCAGAGACCTGGCTCCTTGGACAAAGAGCGGTGCTTTTGAGGCCGAATGTTCACGGTTTTATTAAGTTCCCCGTTCAAACTGAAGCAGTGACGGCCAGAGAGTCGATGGACACCAACCATCCTTCACCGAGAACAGAGAGAGCAAAAACAAATAACGCACATCAGAAAAATAATAAAGCCGCAGTCGGCGGGTAAAGGGATTGGCATGCTAATTTTAATCACTTCTTTGGGCGTCGAATCCCAGAGGCGCGTCACTGACAGTCGGCAGCCGAGCCGCCGTCAGAGCCTCATTTCTTTAATTTCACATCAGAGTGTGGAGTCACAGAGCTGTTTAGATTTGTCAACAGCCCTGATGAGAGCCGCAGAACGGGAGTGAGAAAAGGATTTCATGAGAGCGGCAGGAAGCACAAAGACTGACAAGTTCCCTCCGATTCAGACGGATCTGTGACGAACTGACAGGCTGTCGTCTGTTGCTGCGTCCCCGTCAGGCTGCGCGGCGGCTCTTCGCTGCTTTGTGTGTTTCATGTGTTTCAGGAGTGTGTCGAGGTGCTTTTGGAACAACACGCGATGCAGCTGATGGCGTCTTCATCTCCTCTGTTTGTCTTTTTCAGTCTGATTCATGATTTGTTGCTTTTATTAAAACTTGTTTGCAGTCAATGTTCAGTGACATTATCGGGGTCATCTCGGCAGATTTTAATACGTTAATTTAGCTTCTGTCCAACATGACAGACGGGCCCAGTGCATTATGGGAAATGCAGGCTCTTCAGCTCTCAAGCAGAAACACACCTTCGCTGCAAATCCACAAGCTAATGCGAGTGAATGATGCAGCACCGGTGACATTACGCTCCCAGCGGGGGGCCGAGCCACGAGGTGCCGGCGTGCACGAGTCAGGCTGCAGCTCCTCTGCCTTCTGTGATCGCGCTGAATTAACAGTGACTTCAAGATATTCCTCAGCTCTGATCCCAGAGGACTGCTAATCTCAGATTATGATATCAACATGGCAGCCGCAGCGATCTGCTGATTGAGATCTTCAGATAATAAATCAGCAGCCGCGTTGATAATCTAATCAGAGTTAATGTCACTTCTCATGCACAATGTCATCATTTTCTTGTTACTGAACTGAATTTCTTTAGGTCCGGGGCTGAACCGAGACTTTTAAAGATGCCGTGGCCTCATGTTTCACTGTTTTCTGACATTTTATAAAGGAAATGATTCATAGAGAAGATAATCAGCCGAGTGATTCATGGGAAAAACATTAAAGTGTGCATTTTATGTAAGAAACGCAAACTTCCTGCCGGCTGCTGAGCTCGAACCATTCATCAACCTTTCAACCTGCAGCGCTGCGAAATCCATTATTTTCATGATCGGTCAATCAAACGTCAGAAAAACTGAACAGTAATGCTCAGGGCAGCGCGTCAGAGCCCAGTGTGACGCCTTCACGCTGACAAGACACACAAAACCCCACAGACTCTGCATGTTCCTGAAGTCTGAAATCAAAGCGTCCCACTCTCAGGACGGCCTCCCCTCATCAGTCTGTCCCGCCCTCGTCACCCTCACTCCCTGACCTTGCCTCCACCCTCTCTCCTCCTCCCTCTCTCCTCCTCCCTCTCTCCTCCACCCTCTCTCTGGACTCAGGCTGTAAATTGCTCCGACCACAGGCGGAGCAGGGCCGTCCTTCCCGGCTCTGCTGCTTGTAAACGTTCAAACAGACCTGATAAGGTCGCCCTCCGGGGACGCTCGTCACTTTAACAAGTCGTCCACGCTCTGTTCTTCCAGCCTCCATTAAAGCTCCTGCAGCTCAGGCTGGAGGAGGCGGAGCTCGCACACCTGCAGGAAATTGCCCAGAATACAATGCGGTGCTCTGTCGGCCTCTTCCGCCTGCCTCTGAACTCAACAGATGACTTGAACCAGTTCGGACATCTCCTCTGGAGGCTGTCCAAAGGCATTGTGGGAAACGTAGTAAATCGCTAACTCGAGCAGAAGTAAATGAGCTGAGTTACAGACGACGTGTTCTCACCTGAAAAGTAAACTTGGACCTGAAAGAGGCCGTGCGTGTCAGGGCTGTTTATCCTCCGCCGTGGGATGGATGTGGTTCATCACGGGTGGATGCTGAGATCATTTCCTGTGCCGCAGGTCAGGCCGAGTTTAGAACAGACCTCAGGTTCCTGACAGGGTGTCTGAGGAGGGAGCGCGCCAGAAACTGCTGCTGACGCTCAGCTTGGCACAGGGAAGTACAACTTTCCTTTAGTTCAACCACACTGTCACCCTAAGTATGTGAGGGTCTGCCTGTGTGTGTGTGTGCGTGTGTGTGTGTGTGTGTGTGTGTGAGTAGGTGGTTGCACAAGTAGAAACCACAGTGAACAAGAAACTTCATGAAAACTAGTTTTGACACAAACTGTTCACGTCTCTGAGACTGCACACACACACACACACACACACGCACACACACACACGCACACACACACACACACACACACACGCGCGCACACGCACATGCACACACGCACACACACACACACACACGCACACACACGCACACGCACACACACAGACACACACACACACACACAGAAATATGTTCCACACGATGAAGTCCTAAAAATACCAGAGTGAGAGGACGACGTCTCTTCTTCATCCTGCATGAATGGAAGGAGAGCCGTCGGCCGAGAGTGTTGCATTATGGGTCGTTTGCAGCCTTGATGTTGTTAATCAGCCGTCTCAGCTGTGTGTTAGCGCGGTGTGACCTACACAAGTTTCTGAAGACTCGAGTAACGTGTTCAACTCCTGCTGACGAATGAAAACGAGTCACACGTGTCACATGACGAGGGAGCTCAGAGCTTTACCTGCAGAGTGAACACGACTGACAACCTGCACGAACTCTGGACTTACTGCGTTACACGATGCTTTAACGCTTCTTCATGCTCGATTTAAAGACAACATGGATCCTCCGAGCGTTGGCTGTCACATGTCTGCTTATCTGTGATTGCATTAACCAATCAGAGGTCAGAGAGGACGCCAGCCACAGGCGTGCGTTTAGCGAGTCGATTCAATTGTTTTGGACTTTTAACCTTCACGTATGAAACCCAATAAACTATGTAAACAAGCCTTTATCGTAGCCAGAGACGAGCCCCACCAGCCCGCCGCTGCTAATTACCACGCCGTCACGAAATATAACATTAACCTTCAGAGAAAAGGAGCAGATGCTCTGCAAAGGCCAGCTACTTAATGAGAGCGGAAGCTGCCGGGGTCGTAACGCAGCAGCTATATTTATCACAAGGCGGGGTCACGAGAGCAGCTCATGTCGTATCTTCAGGAGTCTGTGTTAATTGCATCAAAGACGATGATCAGAGTTACTTTAAATAGCGCCACAGAGACGCAGCGCCGCATCACGCTCTTTATAAATATGTCCAGCGTGTCTCCGCCTCCTCCCGATGCACAGACGTTAAATAAACTCATTCAGAGCCAGAGTCCTGATGTTAAAGCTCAACGGCTCAACATAAGCACGTCAACAATGAGCTAACATGGCAGAGAGCATGTCTGGGATCAGGTGTTTCATGTGCACTTTGGCTTTTGTTAGTTTTGTTGTTTTGTCGAAGCTCAGTCATTAGCAAACAGAGCTGCAGACACCTGCTGCTCCACTGCGACGCAGCTTCCAGCCCAGTGTTTCCTGGAGCCGCCGTCATCAGCTCCCCGCCTAAACTAACCTGTCACTTCATTGTGTAAATCTAATTTCCCGCTGGACGGTTCTGTGATGTGACGCCACCCATGTTACGGGTTAAGACTTGCAGCGGCGTGTCGCCACGGCTGACGAGCCAAGCGCCTCGACTGCATCAGAAACCCCCCATCACCCGACCGCCAACGCCGCCTCCTACCACAGCCCAATCTAATGTTCAGCTAGAGTGCACCTCTGATTTTATTTACCCCGCGCTAAGCTAGTGCCTGATTAATACAGAGCATGCCAAGGAAAGGCCAGAGAGAGAGAGAGAGAGCGGGGGATTGTGGGAAAAATGAGAGGCGGGAGCAGAGAGAAGAGAGCGGCTGTTTGTTTTTAGATTCCCATTTTTATTCCCTTATTCTGAGAAAACAAGCTGCAACAAGACGCCCATTACAGGTTCATTCCCCGGCAGCCGCCCTGAACTGTGAAATCCACGAGCCAAGAGTTCAGAGCAGAGGAGCAGGGAGCGAGAGAGACGTGGAGGAGAGTCAGGATGAGAAATTAATTATTTGGCGGCGGCGTCACGGTTCATTTGGCCCAGAAAAGGGTGTACATGGAGCTGACGGTGCAGCGGCGTTCATCACGAGGCAGCTGCTCCGAGGAAGACACAGAAGAAATCTTCTTCATAACCTCCTGAGCTGCTGCGTTCCACTGATTCAGACCAGTTTTCATTTCTTTCAGGAGTCTGAACAAGTAATAACAAAAAACGGGAGGCGGAGGAGGGAAGTGATTAAAATCCACTGTGTGCGTCGTCCGTCGGGGGCAAACAGCAGCTGCCTGTGATCCAGGTCCTTCGCAGCCGCGGCTACACCTGAAATCAGGACAGTTCACAGCCGGAGGTGAGCAGAGCGGCGGGCCAGGTAAATACACGAGAGCCACGGCGCCGGGGTCAACGCCACCTTTGTGGTAGGTTGTAATTAACGCTCGGCGGCCACCAGCGGCACTTCTC
Source organism: Datnioides undecimradiatus (assembly GCA_008933995.1). NCBI lineage: Eukaryota > Metazoa > Chordata > Actinopteri > Lobotiformes > Datnioididae > Datnioides > Datnioides undecimradiatus. The sequence goes on along the minus strand of WARS01000093.1, from coordinate 3,224,926 downwards.
CGGGTGAAGAGGGTCCGCATCCAGACGCAGGATTGTTTGAGATGTTTTTATGCCCCCCCCCCCGACCGTCAGGTGTGAAGATAAGGCAGGTAAGTCAGCAGAGCGGCGAACAGCAGCACATGCTCAGCGCTTCCTCTGTGTCCTCACACAGACTGATTGACACACGTTTCAACTCAGTCCTGACCTCTGCTTGGAAAACCAGGAGAGATTAAGTTAAATATGTGCAACATGCTAATCCCCCAGATTGGTCCTGAAGGGGCAAATTACAATGCACTTTGCATAAAAGCTGCTAAATGCTCGACTTCCTTCAGCAGCTGGGCTCAGTTTATCTGCGGCGTGGAGCCGGACAGGGCGGGTGCAGCAGGTTAATGAGAGCCAGTGTGATAAAAACAAGCTGCTGCAGCTGAAACCGGGTGGAGCAGCTTCACAACGAGTGTGCTGCAAAACCAAAACCTGCCGTGCAAAGAGGGAAAACGATGCAACGATGGACGCCTTTCACTCGTTAACGTCTAATATACTGATTACCTTTAAATCTGTATGCAGTGCTGAAAAACACCAATTACAAATGTGGAAATCAGTTGAGAACAGATGACGTCTTCTATGATTTCTCATTTAATAAAGTCAAACTTGCAGCCTTATGTTCTGTGAGATCACAGTTAAAGTTAAAGAACTCTGCAAGGTTCAATCAGCTTCACTCAACAGACACTGCTGCACAATGTGCATTACAGCCCCAGCAGGCTGCACAGTCGCATTAGCAAGAAGAAGAAACTTGGGATTTCAGTCCAGTTCATCATGAGCATGACCTTTCAGCTGCATTTAGAGTCTTTCTGATATATATACAACATTGCAAAGCTGCATTATTAGGATTATTTATTTATTCTTCCTGCACTGGGCCCAATACGGCGCCAGGATCTCCTCGCTGTGATCAACACACTGTGTCTAACTGACGCCGTTTGTTTGTTCCTATTACACTCAGGATTAACTGGTCGACCTTTGCAGCACACCTGCCTTTAATAAAGCATCCATTAAGTCTTTTCATTAGCTCCTGAAAGCCGATTAATTAACAGGTCCTGAAACACAAAGAGTCGGTGCTTTACCGGGACGCTCTCCGGCTCTCTGCGGCGCATCAGACAGAGGAAGGGACGACTTCCAGACGAACCTGCAGCGCGTCGCTTGCTTTCATTAGTTTGACCGTTTCCAGGACGGCGAGGTCATCTCTGAGCCGAGCGTCTCTAAAGACGTCGAAATGGCAGCACAACAAGAGTTCAACGGTTCGTCTCAGATCGGATCATGTAGGAGGAGCAGAGGGAGAGAAGTGCTAACCAGCAGCTGAAAGCCGGCAAATTAAGACTAAATATCACTGCCAGCAGCTCCGGCAGGGAGCCAGGCATGGTTTCAGGGGGGTGGCTGGGTGGTTGGTGGCGGTGGGGGGTGTTAGGACTGAAGGATCCACCTGGTTGGTAAAATGGTGAAAGTGTTGTGGACGATAAAGTGAAAGCCCTGCAGTCTCCCGCCCGACCTCAGCCGTTTCTTATCGTTGAGGGGAAAATTGGCTCCTGTGCAGCACTGACAGCGCATCACAGGCCGCTCTGACGCCCGGTGTGTCCGCTCTGCTTCCTCGCCGACTGCCGGCCTGCTCAGGTAATCAGTAACGGTAAAAAAAAACCCACGGTGCTCTTAGGCCTGATTGTCCCCTATTGATTTGTGTTGGAGGGCTTTAAATGAAATGCCACTAGAGCTGAACCCTGAACAGCGGGCTACCTCCGCTGCTGTCACTCAGGACCTTCCACCCAATGGAAATGAATGAACTCTGGGCACAAAAACACTGCTGAGGGCCATTAAGAGAGGCTGATGCACCAGAGACTCGGACACCAACAGCCGCCCTCGTCCTCCTCTTCCTCCCTCGAGCTGCTGCTCCGTCGCTTCCACTTGTTCTTTGTCTCCTGTTGGCCCAGCACCCCACTCCCACTGCTGGGCGTCAGCTCCGCTTCAGAGGCTTTGTACAAACACGAGGAAGCGTCCCGATGGGTCCATGGGTCAAAATCTAGAAATGTCGGTATGGCAGGCGATGCCCACAAACATGCAGATCACTGGAAACGCTTTGGCAGGAGCACGGTTTGTTTTAAATGCATGAATTAGATATATCACAGAGTTTATGAGGTGCATCATTGATAAAATCAATTATTCTGAGAATCTGTTGATTTAAAGGTTCAACCAAATAAAATAAGTGACGTATAACTTGCTGCACGGTTCCTGCACCTGTGTTGATTCAAACTCTGCATCTTTGAGTTTCCTCACAGTCACATCGGCTTCATCAGCGTTTCCAGCGTGGACGAGATGCGGCGCAGAAGCAGCTTTGGCGGCAGGTTGGCGTGAAGCTAAGCAGGTGTTTCAGATTATTGTCCGGTTCAGATTAAATGTTGGGCTGCTCATGAGCTCAGCCTGGTTTTCTGGCACATATCCTGCTTTATATGATACGAAACAGCGACGGTTTATTGTTTTACGGCTCCAGCGACTGAGCGCACGCAGCAAAATCTAATTACTGACCTCTCTCAGAAAGACTGCTGCTAAAGACTCTGCTGAGACAAATTAACACGGATCCAGTTGCATTTTATCTGCAGTATGTCTTCCCTCCGTTTAGCTTCCCGCTCTTCTTTAATATAATGGCAGAACTGTTGAAATCAATGGGGATTAGATGGTGCCAGCGTCTAAACTGACCATCCGGAGGTCGCCGAGTTCACCGGCTCTGTAGCGGTGCCACCGCTGGACCGCTGCCACGGCAGCGCTATGTGTCAGCTGCTGAGGCCGGGGTCTGATTTAGAGATTTCCAATACACCAGTAACACACTGTGTTATGCTCAGAGCCCATTACAGCCACAGCTCTGCATCAGCAGCATTCAGGTTTCCCAGTGCAGTGTGAGTAGGTGTGGACTCGACTGTGGAGCGGAGCAGGATGAAACCCCGGCGAGACCGGAGGATGTTTGCAGACTGGACACAGTGACAGCGTGCTGTGGTTAAAGCAGGGAAACCAGCCAGGAGACGACTTTAACAACTTCATGCACTGAGTGGGATCATTAGAGCGAAGATCACACATCACAAATCTGAAAATCCAAAGTCATTTTAGGAGGGAAGCTTGAGGTGGATCGTTACAAACTGGGTGAGACTTACGGACGATTTAAGGCCGTCAAGTTTATCCGTCTTTCACACTCGGAGGCGATTTGAAATTAAATTTAGATGAAATGGGACATGATTCAGAAACCATTTGTCTGACATACAGTTTTCCATAAAACATTTAGATCTGAAATATCCCTGAATCACACAGGTGGGTCTGAGTCCGCGTTCCCGTGGTCGGATCACATGACTGCTGAACGGGCCCGTTGCTGATCAGAGTCAACTCCCAGCTCAAAGTGACTCAGAGCTGAAGATGAGTTTTATGAATGACAGGCCTCAGATCAGATCCAGGAATAGTAAGAGTCAAATCAAGCCTCGGCTGTGCCTTCGCAGCTGTGCAGAGAACAAAGTGTGTGACCGACTGTCTGAGGTTGGTCCGTGATGAACCTGATGAACCTGAAAACACCCAGAAATCAAATGTAGGTCTTCTCCAAACATCTCAGACCTAAATCAGACACGAGGTCTGCAAACATGAATCACAGACAGTCGTCCGTGGACCTTCATGAAGAGCTAAGTGCTATATAATACATAACCACTGTTAGCCTAATTGTTAGAGGCAATAATCCCGCAGTCCTTCATTAATGTGCTTTAAACCCAATTTAATTTGCTCGCGTCCTAATTACCCTCCTCCTGCCTCTTTTGTTTCATCCCTCTCTAACTCTGTAATGTTCGGGACGTAACCGCAGAGCTGTTCGAGTCAATAGGGATTAGAATTAGGGGCTAAATTGACCGTCCAGAGTCCAGCGACTTCAGCGGAGGGCTGGCGGTGCCGCTCTGCAGCCGGTGCCAGACCAATTAGAGGCGGAGAAAGGAGTCGGTGCCTGAGGTTGGGGGGGTTGCTTTGGTTTTAATTACACAGTAAAATGATCCTGAACGTCCCTTAAGAGAGTCGCTGCAGTGTCACGGTGTTGGAGCCTCGCTGGCCTATGAGCAGCTCTTTATACCCAACAAGCAGCAGCAGCAGCAGCAGCAGCAGCAGCAGGAGGAGGAGGAGGAGGAACTGAGGAGTTGCTGATTCTCCATTTAGACTTAATGGGTAAAGATGTCACCAAGGACACATTACACATTTGTTTTATCTACTTAACCTTTATTTAAGTGGCTCGTCCTACTGAGATTAATGTCTTGTTCAGGGGAGACTGAGTGAGGCCAAAGGAGCAGAATAGAGACAGGCACTGGACCTGAAGACGGCCAATAAAGAAAAATGCACAAAAGCAAAACAGAAGAGCGAGTCCGCTCACACCTGCTGGGCTGCAGCCGCACTGGAAGTGTCATTTAACACCCGGACGAGTCGGCGTTTGGCCGACTGTTAAGCTAAATCATCAGGATTTGAGTATTTGTCCTGGTTGGAGCAGAGATGCCCGGCGTTCTCTGGCTGTTGCCTCTCGAAACGTGAGAATCTGCTGCTTTTCTTTTCTTCTCAGCTCATTATTTCCATCTTCGGACTCTCGGTCCGACAAAACCGGCTGTGACTCACTGTTTCTCAGTTATTTGACCTTTCACAAACCAGAGGACTGAGGGTTTCTAAGGATGAGATGTCGCTCAATAATAACGCCTGTGGGCGTTTCGGCCAACAAGGCCTCTACCTGCAGCTTTCCAGAAACATTTCAGACAAATACACAAACAGAACCAGTGGATCTGATTGTGTTTGTGGAGATTAATGTTCATACAGCTTACAAATTAAGGCTAAGAGAGAAACAACGAAACAGGAAGGGCGATGGGAGAAACATGGGAAAAACAAGAGCGTTGTCGAGGCGAGATGCTGAAATCTCACGTCATCAGCGGCGAAAACAAACGCAGGAACGAGTTTTTCAGCCGAAATTCGTTTTTCATTTAACAAAAGCAGCCACAAAAACATCAACAGCTGCAGATTTCCCATCGAACACGGCTCCAGACTGTAAACTGGACGTTCTCTGTCGTCGTCTGGATGCTAAGGATGATCCAGCATGAAGCTCCTCTAACTGATCCGTCAGGACCGACATCCTGATGTGTTTACTGGGAGAAATCAGAGAAACACCAACCGGCTCAGTCTCCAGCTCCTTCCTGTGTTTGGATGCGGCCTCCATGGCAACCACCCCAGCGCATCCATCCCTCCTCTGACCGTTTATCTCGTGAATCGCCCGACGTTCGTTCTTTAAAGCTTTTTCCTGGGCCTTTTAGCTCCAATCTCCCGCCACAGCCAATCCCTGCACTCTGGTGACATTAGCGCTAAGCCTCCCTCTTAATGCTTCAAAGTAGCTGGACTCAAAAGTACAGCAGCCATCAAGGAGCCGCTGTGACCTTCAAACTCTCTGCAGAGCGCGGGGACGCCGGGCGCCGGGAGAAACAAGGCTTTGACCTCAGTTGGCGAGCTGATTGGGAAACACGTGGCGTAGGTTAGGGGTTTGTTTGGATCCTTGGGACGAACAGAAGATGCATGTTGATAAAACAGCTGAGGAGCAGCAGGAAGCAGCATGTTCATCTTCACATGTCGCCTCCACACCAACCAGATCTTTGATAAACACATCTTCACGTCCACGACTGCAGTTTTAATGTCAGTGGGTCTGTGCAGAAACAGTGAATCCCACAGCGTCAGGTCAACACTTCACACTGACTTTGAGTCTATCTCAGTGAGAGTAAGTGTGCACAGTGAGTGAGCGGCACCAGACAGCTCACATCTGTGTTTATCTGACATCGTCTCCTCCGCTGCGCCTTGTTTTGCTCTTATTGCTCTGCTGAGAGCGTCGGGCTGTGTAATCCACTGCGATCCGAGCGCAGAAACGTGCTCCGCTGGTGCTGCGGCGAGGCTCTGCTGGCACTGCTGCCCCCGAATCGCAGCAAACAAAAGAAAAGATGCAGTTTGTGTTTCTTTGTTGTCGCTGGTTCCCAGCAGCCGCAGTTTGACTTTAATATGTGAACATGCTGCCAGCATTACAACATAATCTGCACTATTATCTCAGAGGAGGCTTCCTTTGGGTTAAAAACCTCATTAGAGGCATCAGAGTCAGCTAAACCAGAACCAAAACCAGTCCAGAGTCTAGACCGGGACTGGTTTGACCCTCACTGGTGTCCACATCGGACGAGAGACTCCATTAAAGGTGCGTGGTGGGTGGAGATGCTCAGTCATTTGACGATGCAGCGCAGGAAGCACGTGACGCAGCAGTTTCACGGCGCGTTTGAATTCCCGACAGCAGCGTTTTGTCGCCTGCAAACACGCCTCCGACAGCCAGACAGGCCTGACAACAGCAACAAGATGAGACACGGCAAATGTCATAACAAATGTCTGCCTCCGTCGTACAGCAACTGTGCCATACAATGAATTATTCAAAGTGCTGCTATTAGAAATTTTAATTAGCCTTTGCTGGAATGAGGCTCTTCCACCGAGGGTAATCTGGGCAACCTTTGTTCCGGCAGATGGCTGCAGTAAATTGCAGTTTTGGGGGTTTTTACATTTTTTTAAGCATGTATGCAAAATGATTAGCGTTGAAAACACACAAAGTCCCGGCGTCTGTCTGGCTGCGAGTGCGTGAAGCGCCGATACAGTGTTATTTTAAATCATTTGGAGAGAAAAGTGTCGGGTCAGGTCGTCCCGCCATCTGTCGCTCCCGATTTGGGAAAAGGCCAAGTGCAATATTTTGCTATTGTCGAGCGTCGGGAAGCTGAGTCATGTTGACTCATCTTTTCTCGCCGCTAATCTGTTTTTACAGCCACTCAAAAAGCATAAACAGCCATTAGATGCAGAGTTTTAAGTGGCGTCTCTCACTAACAGTAAGCAACATCTGCTGGCCGATCCCCGCGCTGTGACTCTGTGTAATTAATACTTGCTCTCCGTCACATCTCCCACCCCGGCGCTCTTATCTGATGCAGTGAAGTCACTGCCTGCGCAGTTACACACAGCTGATTGGACTCAGCTTCATTACCTTTTCATGCATCTTTGTGCTTTTTATTCTTTTTGTTCCTGCTCATATCCAGTTATTAAGCATCTGTCTCTTCTCACGTGCGCTCCGCCCTGAAACGTGTTAATAAGCTGATGTTTGTGTTTAGTCACAGGACGTCTGAGCGCAGCAAAGCCACTCCCTTCATTATTCAGGGAGCTCAAGCTTTCAGGCTAAACATCCCTGTATCAGTTCCCAGATATGCTTTTACCCTGGCTATAAAATCTGGATAAAGCACTGGAGGCATGATACAATCTGACACAGCGATGCATGTAAATGTCATCCCGTTTACTGTTGCCTTTATATATTATCAGCTGCTTCAGACAAGCCTTTACAGCTGATTCCTCTCGTGCAGGGAGTGAGTCTGACTCCTCTGCAGGCTGCAGACGCCGTCACTGAGATGATTTTTTCATAAGATGCAATAAAGTTTGAGGCGCGGGTCGTGTTCGAGAGCTGGAATCGGATTATTTTCCCCCAGCAGAGTCAAACAGGTTCAGATCAGCAGCTTTTTGAGCAGCGTTGCTTATTAATTTCGAGTCGACGAATGCACTAAGAACTTCGGCCAGACTGTTCAAACAAACGGTCACAAGCACAAAACCAAGAGAATGAGCCGGTGAAGCCGGTGAAGCCGGTGAAGCCGCCGCCGTCGTGTCTCTGAGGCGTAAAGCAAACGGACAGCAGGTTTGCTGACTGAAGCGCACACACACACACATACACACACACACACACACGGAGACCACGCTCTCTCTATAATTACCACAGCGTCTCTGCGGTGAGGCTCGCGTAGCTTGTTAGACGTCAGCGGCGACGAGTTCTCCATCGCGCAAACTGAAGACAAATCAAAGGCGATCCATCAGGCGGGGCCCTTACAGCGAAACGGGCCGGGCACGAATCAATATCGATGTGCTTTGATTTACACACCGACACTGCAGGTGAAATATCTACTGCGACGGCCGTATCATAGCGATCGATGATCATTTCACTGAGTGACCCGCTGTTGAGCGGCAGACGACCATAAACCCCCAAACATACAGGCACAGCTCGCCGTTCGCACCGATGCTCGGCTCCAGTTAAGCAGATGAATCATCCGTTAGTGATATTTAGTGGCATTTTGATTAAAGCTCCACTGCGCAACTGTTTTACCTGCATTTCCCATTAATCCTTCCCCGTGGCTTTGAAACGCTGTCAGGGATCTGCAGAGACGTCCGAGAGGCTGCGGCTCCGAGGGGCTCGTTATCATCGTGACCTGAGATCTTTATTATTTCAGATTTAAAGGGACAGTCCGTGTGTTTTGGTACAGCACGGTGTGGGAAGCTAAGCAATGCACAGCTGAGGACAGAGTCGGCAGCATTTACAGTATTAACATTAACTGATGTGACTGAAACTGAAGCAATGTGTGTTTTATCTGCACATCGTGCAACACACTGTACACTTATGTGCATATTCTACATATTTTAGTTCTATATTTCATTAATATTTTATCTTATTTTGTTTTATTTGTTCTATTCTATTCTATTCTATTCTACTCATCCTCTCATCATATGCACCAGACTCCATTGACAAAAACGGTACTTTAAACATGCAGAACACAGGAGCTGCTGTCTACAGCTGCCTCGATCAGTTAGTTAGTTTGTGTTACTGTGTGATTTTGGTGTTTTACAGAGTTTGTTGGGATTCACAGAACAACACAAACAACACAAACAACACAAACAAACAGAGGCAGCAGCAGCCTGGTCGCCTCTGACTCCCATAAGGTAAAATCACTGTTTTTGTGAATGGAGTCTGGATGGATGTGACTTGCTCCATCACTTAAAGACACAAGTGCAGTGTTTACGTTGAGCCACAGCAGAAGGAAGCTGAGCGAGAGCTGGAGACATTTTAAAAGATGACGGGAGAAAAGGAAAACATGAAACAGGAAGTCGCAGGAGAAAGACAAAGTGAAAGGAAGAGGAAGCTCGACACCAGGACGGACGCTGACAAACTGCAGCACGCAGAGGAAGTGATGGTAAGAGAGACGATGGAGAAACAGGAAACAAGAGAGGCGAAGTAAAAGCCCCGTGATGGAGCGAGCGGAGGGCGGACAGCGGTGAATCAGCAGGAAATGAAAGCAGAGAAGAAGAGAGCAGTGACGGAGCGAGAGGAGCGAGACCAGCTTCGTTTTCATCAAGCACCTCGCGGCGGGGGGGTTTCCATCAGAGCGGCCTGTGTGTCGCCGCCATCAGGTCATCAATCTCTCCCTCTCTTCCTGAAAACCTCGCTCGCCCCTTTCTCCTCTTTTGAAACCCCCCCCCCGCCCGTCGTCTCTCTCTCCTCCACCCCGTGGTCTCTCCCCTGGTCGTGCGAGCCTGTAAACCCCTTCAGCCTGATGAGGCCTGATGCTGGACTGATTTTCAGATGGAGGGAGTTAATTTTAGATCGCCATCAGGGCGCCGCCGTTCCGGGCCGGGAGAACGCGGGAGAGCGGTGAACGATAGGGAGCGACGATTATGTAGGTTGGCGGATCATGTGTGTGTGTGTGTGTGTGTGTGTGTGTGTGTGTGTGCTAATAATTTCTGATGGCTCCCATGGTGCAGTTCACCTCCCAGGATGCATCAGGATAAATGTGATTTGCTGCTCGGTGACAACGATGGAAGCAGGGCCACAGGAGTGATCTGCATGCCTGAGCGGGCGGCGAGGTCCGCGCTTGACGTGCGGGCTGACATCTCTGCTTTGCCGCCGCCTCAGCGGCACCAGGAGGCGGAGCGTGGAGCGGAATTAGACACAGCTGGTCCGGTTATTAACAAGCCCGCCGTTTACCTCGCACTGTCGAGAGAAAACCCCAGAGCATGCTGGGAAATTAGCGGCAAACCACCTGCCAGAATGAGCCCGTGTCGGCACTCGAGCTCGCTCAAAGAGTCGAATCTCAAACAGCCGGAGCGGCGGAGTTTCCCCCGCCGCCAAAGTCTGATGTTTAAAGTGAAGCTCGTCATCGTTTGGCGTCTTTATGCAATTACACAATACTCATGAGCGTCGTAGTGATTTGTTTTATCTGGTTTCTGTGCACGTATTCTCAGACAACACGCTCATATCCCCGTGTTTGACCGAATCACATGACCTGCTGCAGCTTCATCCCTCTGACCAGCTGCTGATTTGTTAAACGCATGTTATTTTATGATTACAATCAGTTTGTACACAACTTATTTTGTATTTCCAACAGGAATTAAATCTGTTTTAATAAATTCCATTTTCTCACATCTATATTGAGTTTTTTTTAATATTTTAATACATGAACTGACAAAGTTTTTCCAGTATCATGAGACTTTTTGATGCATTTGTGCACGTCTCTGTGTAAAAACGTCCATTTTTATATTTACTTTTGGTTACTGGATGCAAAAAATACAGTTTTTCAATTATTTTCTAAGAAGGCAGTCGTATTTTAGGAGCCACTCAGCCCTCAGGGGGCATTAAGCGAGGGGTTAATGTGAGCGTCCAAACGCTGTCGATATGAGCTACCAGCGATCCATCGTCTGTTTCCACCGCCACACGATGAATAATTCCTCAGCTAATAATCAAATTATTGCTATAATTAATAATCTGTTAAAACCTGAAAGCGATTAGCTGGCGGAGGCGTGCCCGCTGTTGAGGCTGCCGCTGACTAATCACAGCGGAAATCCAATAAAGCCAAAGTCGATGATTGGCGTTCCAATCACTCCTCCCGCCCCGGGCCACGGGAACATTAATCTGTTGGTTCACGCTGCGGGAATTTGACAAGGGATTCCCAACATGAAGCTCTGCCGACACTCCCCTCAGGAACAGCTTCCACAGAGCATGTCCTTTAATCCAAATCAGCGGGAAGCAGCAGGAGGGGAAGTGTGTACGGCGCCGGGGATCCTGGCGGGAATCAAACCCTGAGCCGGGGCCACGGCGCTGCACCGCGCCATCGTCCGTCTCTGCAGAGGGCTGGACCCTGCGACGCTGCACGGTGAGGCTGACTCAGCAGCGGCGCCAAAGTTAACACGAATATTAATATTTTTCATTTTAAAACATACACACACACACGACCGCCATGTTTTCAAGGTTACAGCTGCTTTACACTGCAGTTGCATGTGATAGTGCGACTGACTGAAGATACCCCGATGATGCAGGTGCATCGGTGCTAACCTTTTCATTGGGTCTAAATTGGCGGTGTAACGCTTCCTCTCTTTAAAGGCGCCACGCTGCAGACACGCTCGGTGCGTTTGTTTTTGTTCTGACGTCGTTTTTCCCGGAAAACGTCTCGATTCCACTTTTCATTCAGTTTGCATGAGCTCTCACCTCACACACACTCCATCGTTTGGCGACTGCAGCCCAGAGCGAGGCTTCCTCTCGCACCGCGGGAGGAAAGTGTGAATGGCGGGCGCCGACTGCGGACTCCGGATTGAGACTTTAAGAGTCTTACTGGCACCGAGCTTATCTCCAACCTAATCCAATTACAATAACCAACAGCCCAGTCATAAGGCTGTCAGGACTGTAAGCCTATTACAATAGATCCCGCTCCCTCAGATTGGTGGCAGGGTGGGGAGGGTGAGGGGGTGAGGGCTGGATGAGAGAGAGGGATTGAGGAGAAGAGGTAGAGAGTAATTGGCTTTTGATGAGAGAGAGAGGGGGAGGATCGTCTGAACGAGTCAGTGATGTTGAGTCTGAAGCAAAGAGGCAGGAGCTCCTTCTCGTTAGCAGCCGTCAGCCATTATCCACCAACCAGCCGCCGCTGAGGCCAGACGGCTGCGGCGTGCACCCGGCATGCACCCGGCGTGCGCCCGGGTCGAGCTGGTCCCCTCAGGTAATGAGCTGCAACTCGTTACTGTTCCCCGCTGGCTGTGACGAGCCGACACACACAACACGCCTCAGATCTCACACTGGCTGAGGCGTCCCTCAGGGACCAGTCCCAGGTCCTCCCTCACTTCCTGCTCCCAGCTCACGTGTTATTCCCGTCAGTCCGGCTGCCCGCCGCCTCCAAACACAGCTGTGAGCTGCTCTGCATCGCAGCTCAGCTGACTGAGACCTCGTTAGTCTCTCTGCAGTTTCTGATAATTGACTAAAATCATTTTAACTGAAATGAACAGAAACAAACGAGCGTTTCAGTTTTATCTGATTTCCCCGGGAGCATGTTGAATGTTTTTTCTTTTCAGGTATTAAACTGTTAAACTGTTCAAACTGTTCCTGAAGGAAATGATTAGGTCATTAACAGGAACTAAGAGAAATAAGAGGCTCACTGCACCCGCTGCTTGTCTGCAGAGCATTAAAGCTAACACACACCTGAGTTAAAGTGAATATCAGCACTAATGCTCAGTGCTTTTCTTCATACATAAACACGTTAACTGTGAACTGAACCTGCTGCAGAAGGTGAGGTGACAGCGGTCATGTGGTTTGATCCACAGCGGATCAGGTGAGGCCTGAGGATCGATGCCTGTGGACTGTTCGCGCTCTGACGGCTCCCGTGAGCGCCCTGTGCTTCGACATCACTTCATATTCTCCTCCGCCTCCCCCGACAGTCACCGCTTCAAGTCTTTTCTGTGTGTTTTCACGTCAGCGCTCATTGTGATGCGGTTTGAGCTCGTGCACGAGATCAATTTTTAATTTTTCTGCTTTTTGTGTCGACGGTTTGTTGTTTTCTCTGAGTGAGACGTCTATAAATAAACTGATGTGAGAAAGAGAGGAGACGGAGTGGCACAGGCAGAGCGACAGCCAGCCTGATAAATACACCGCACACACACACACACACACACGCACACAAACACACACACTCTCGCTCTCTAATCCTGGTTGACAATCTTTATCCCCAGACCTCTTAGAGACCCTCCATCACACTGAGGTTACATCAGAAAGCTGTCAACCATCAACATACCAATTTCAGGCCTGGGACGCTCACACACACACACACACACACACACACACACACACACACTCACACACAGAGGATGAACACACCCAACACGTGAAAGCCTGGACACAAACACACACGAGCACTATTACCTGAATACAAATACACAGAAATAACTCACAACATAATAATGAAGACATGTAACACACACACACACACACACACCAGTACACACACACACACACACACACACACACACACACACACACACACACAGCAGCCACAGAGAATAATAGCATGTAATCAAGCCCATCAAGCGTTTCCCCGCAGAGAGGAGCTGTCTCACTTCAAACCGCCACGTGTTATGAAACCGTGCGCGGGACGAGCCATCTGAAAATAACCTCTGCTGAGTCCCGTCCCACAATGCACCTGTGCACAGCCTGAGCCATTCTGCGTCACGCAGGTAGAGACCTCTCTCACGTCTGCGTCCTGTTCAGTGCGGCTGAAATCCGTTTGATACGACGCCGAGGTGAGGGGAGACGGGATGGATCTGCAGGTTCAGGTGAAACTGACTTAACACAAACTTCAAACATCAAGCTAACGGCTCCGTTTGAATCTGCTCCTGAAGCAGCTGCGCGACAGCGTGTGCATTTGATCCCTTTTGGGTGAGTTTAGACTCGGTTTCTGTTCCGGACTGAGGTCAGTTTAACACGTGTTGTGTTTCATTCAACACTGCTGAAACAAATAACACAGTTCCAGTGCAGTCGGATGATAATTATCACAAGCGACTGAGAAGTGGGGCTGCAATGCTTCTGAGGGAACGCTGCAGTTTCACAGGATGCTGTTGTTGTTGTTGTTGTTAGTTACAATGACCCTTAAAGCAATGAAAGCAGGAGGGATGACTGCGCGGTGCGTACACGTGATGTATTTCACAGCGGGGATGCAAATATCAGTCCGACAGTGGGAGGAGGCGTCTCAGCTGATTTCACTGCAGGCTGCAGGAGCTCTGCAGTCACTGTTAGCGCTGCTCTGCGAGGTGACGCATCAGGGCGGGCGCAGGATCGCAGGTGACTCGAGCTCGTCTTCAATGGTGTCATAAAACTCATAAAACACAGATAGCGTTTTATCGATGGTGCAACTGCACATAATTATATCGCACCGCGCTCTGTGAGTCTGGGCCAAGATTAAACCACGAGCTGCACTGAAATTAAAATTAGCAGAGAGGCAACGTGCCGTCTTACATAATCGGAGGTTTATTCCTCCGAACAAACGCTCTGTTGTTGAATCAGCCGCTTTCATTTTAGCCACATTCCACGGCTGTTTAATTGGGCTGCAATTACAACAGAGGTGAAACCTGAAAACTTCAAATTATCTGTACGCGTGTGTTGGAAATGAGCTTTCCCCGCACCGTGTGGAGCAGCGGGATCACTCGGTAATTAGGCATCCAGATAAGCTCAATCAATCCTAATGGTCTGAGTGATTGGTGAAATGAGCTGCAGTTATGAGGCGCGAGTTATGCGAAACCTCGGAGGATGTCGACACTGAAACGAGTCTTTCTGGATTCGTTTCTTTGCACTTTCAACTGTCGACGCTGCTGCAGAGCAAGTTAAAGACGTGCTGCACAGACAGAGACCAGCCTCATCAGGATTTTATCAAAACTGAGACGTTTCCATACTCTGACTGATGCAGGACATGAAACTTTGACCAACTTTGTCAGGAGAGCTCAGCTAGGTTTCAACTCCTTTAGCCGTTAGCAATTTATGCTATTCTAGCTGCTACTGAGCGCGACTGAGCCAAGCTGCAAGTCTGTCAAAGCAACCACCTTCTTCAGTGACGGGGAACAGGTCCAACCTCTGCAAACACTACCTGCTGAAGAAGCCGTTGACACCTCTGGGGGTGTTCTGAGGAGCAGAAGCTGACCGTGTCCTGAGTGTAACCTGGACTCACTGAGGTCGAGACAGCTTCATGCAACGAAGACGAGCGTCACTGAAGCAGCGAAACACACGGCACAGCTTCAGACTCATGCAGCGTTGCATCGGTACGTGCTGAGTCGGTAGCTGTCGACTGTCCCGTGTCTCTTGACCTTGAAGTGAAGCATCACAAGGTCGAGGAAACACGGGCAGGAGGACGCATGTGATGCTACAATCACGTGACAGCGTTTGTTATCGCCATGCTTCAGTGCTGCTGTGCTTTAAATGTAAAGGGACTGTGGGACGGCGTCATGTGTTTCACCCTCCCTTAGCATGTAGGGCATTCACTGGGCTCTTATCACGGCTGCCACTTCGACACCTGCGTCTCATTGATTAGCTGCCTTCAGGACAAACACACTCTTGCACTGCAGCTCATGGTTTCGGCCTCCGTGCTTTAAATGCACAGAGTTCAGAGGGAGCAGCCTCGGGTGTGGAAATACCTGCCCGCAGAGTGAAAACACCTTCATCAAATGAGAGCAGAGAGTGAGGAAGCTGCGCAATCACGGCCGCTTCAGCCGGCTTTGATCACGCCGCCACCCCTTCTCCGCCCCTTTGACCCAGCACAGCGGGTCTGATGGCTACTCCAACGTGAGAGGGCGCGCACGTGGAAGAGTCTGAACCAAAACCAAAATCCGCGCTGGCAGATCCCGACCACCTCAAACCGCGATTCACCAGATTGTAAATAAACTTCTGAGGGATGAAGATTGGATTGTTGAGACAACGCGGGCAGATTTACAGCTGAATGCAGCAAATCGTGTTTGTGCGTAAATGAGTGTGTTTGTGTAAAAAGTTCACTTCCTTCCCTGGAGCGCGTCCAAGCCTCCTATCTCTACAGTTTGGCTCTGGCCCCAGTCGGCCCAGTTTCCATCCCAGCGACGGAGCCGTGTGAGCACGAGAACCTCGCTCCAACGGGCTTTTCTGAAATTTCATTCGCTGATTTGTTGAATAGAAAAAAGGGACCTGTCTCCCGGCTCCACTGGAACCAATCGGCTAAAACATAAGCACCTTTTTGTTATTGGAGGGGGGCTGAGAGCTCACATTAAACTCAACGTTACCTCACTCGCCCTCAGTCGCTCTCTGCAGCACACACACACACACACACACACACACACACTTGCATGCACACACGCTCATTGGACTGACTGGCAGCCATCAGCTGGGCAAAGAGCTGTAGGACATTTGTACACTGCGGGGTAGATCTCTGCATACTGCGCCATGCAAGCACGCAAACCCACACACACACACACACACACTCTCTGACACACTCAAACACACACACACACCCTGACACGCACAGCTGGAGCGGAAGAGATAACAGCTAAAACGACTGCAGTGAAAAGGTAATCAGGTCTGTTCAGCCACGCAGAGTGTGAGAGAACTTCACTGGGAAAGTTTGGAGTTTGATTTCGGTTGGAGCTGAAAAAGTCCCTGACGGAGGCGGAGGCCCGGATCTTAATCTGCCCAACGCGCCGTACGTGTGTGACGTCACCAGACAAACTGCTGCCGACAGAGAAGACGTCATCGATCATGCAGATACCGGCTGCACACGTCTGCTCCGCCTGCAGGATGAGGACACGAGGATGCTACAGGATCCAGTGGCTAAGGAAGCCATTAGCATTAGCACAGTAGCTGCTCAAGCTGCAGCGGGGGCGTTTACAATCAGCTGCGATCAGCACGAGTCGCTCTGCAGCCGACAACAGACTGATTAAAATGTCAGACGGAGAAAACATGAAATGGGGAAACAGAGAGTCGGGCAGTCGGTCCTGCCTCCACCGCCTCACATCCACCGCTGCCGATATGAAATGACACTTTATTCCTCACAATGACAGGCAGCATTACTGCCTTTCTTCCTGCTTACTGCTTGTCTCACACACACACACATACACACACACACACACACACACAGTGTTTACCAAAATATGTTAAGCAGTCTATTTTCTGCAGCTGGAACTGAAGCTTCCTCCTTAAACGTGTCAGACTCCCCGTTCTCGTGCGTCTTGAAGTTGCTCTCTGAAGTTAACTTTGTCTCCGATTCCGAAATTTAGAGCTTTGTCATTTGTAGTCTGTCAAAGAAAAACAGCAGCACACACACACACACACACGCACGCACACATGCACACACACTGAAAAGCTCTGACAGCACACCGAGTGCCTTTGTCAGGCACTGTCATAAACATTTGCAATGTTGGCAATGGCTCCTGGCATTGAAGGCCAGTGTGTGTGTGTGTGTGTGTGTGTGTGTGTGTGTGCATGTATCCGTTGTATGAGGATCTGCTCTGAATGATGAATTCTCTCCACACACACACACACACACACACACACGCAGCAGATTATACTGGGAGCTTTCATCTCTTGTGTCCAGGTGAAAAGGAGCTGATTACTCCACGAACACAGCTGCGCAGGTGATGTAACACGCTTGGGTTCACTGGAGGAAGAAGAATAGGGAAGAAGAAGGACCAGAGGATGCCAGTACACCAGAGCAGTATTGGAATAAATATCTGATTCTGTTACATTAATCATCTCAGAAACACTGGGAGAATAGCTCTCGACGCCTCACTGGATTTATGGAGGTTGAGCACCTACTGTTTTGGGTCAGTACGCAGGAAACTCATGGTTTCATGATGTTAACGTCACTCCAGGAAGCTGTGATGAGTGATTATGAACCAGAGCCGCTGCGAGTGGCGTCTGCACCGACGGCGTGACATTACTGTTGTAAACCATGAAACCTGACTCGTTCAGAGCGAACGTTTCCTTTTGGTTTCTCAACTCGTTTGAAAGTTCACATAAACAGGAAGATGTTTCACCCTGAGCACAGCTCACTGCACACAGCAGCAGACTTCATGCTAACACCAGCGATTCAGCCGCTCTGATGACACGGATCTGCCGTCGCTGGATGGTGACCCACCCACCCACTCATCGCCACAGTCTCCAGGAAACATAAACGAGTAAACACGAACGTCTCTCAAGGCTGCTGCTCCTCAAAAGAAGCAGAAAACACAGACGTGGAGTAAAATTCCCTGCAAACAACTTCTTCATAACGCGGAGCAATTCTTCCATTAAGAGAGAACAGCGACCGCTTCCGCTGGGCTGGGCAGTGATTTCCCATTGAGGCCCCGGTACCTGAGCGGCGTATCACGAATTTCTCCTCTCACACGAGACACGACAGAAAACAGCTAACGAGCCCCGGAGGAAATAAATCCCACGGGCTGAGCGAGAGGTGGAGAGAGGAAGAGCAGGAGCGGAGAGAGCTAGTGTGGAGACACGCCAGCGTTGGAAAGTATTTTCTCTCTTCACGCTAAGCCTCTATTACAGTGAATGCAGCATGAAAGAGAGAGAGAGAGAGGGAGAGGGAGGGAGAGAGAGAGAGAGGGGGAGAGAGGGAGAGGGAGAGGGAGAGAGTGAGAGAGGACAGAGAGAGAGAGAGAGAGGGAGAGAGAGACAGAGAGAGGGAGAGAGAGAGAGAGGGGAGAGAGGGCAGAGAGACAGACAGAGAGGGTGAGAGACAGACAGAGAGGGAGAGACAGACAGAGAGGGAGAGACAGACAGAGAGGGAGAGACAGATAGAGAGAGAGAGGGAGAGAGAGAGACAGAGAGAGAGAGGAGAGGAGAGACAGACAGAGAGAGAGAGAGGAGAGAGAGAGAGAGACAGAGAGAGTTGTTGAAAGGTGACAGAACACACTCTTTTATTTCTTCCAGCTGTTTTCTCAGAGTTAATATCACCTTATTATGAGCCACAACTCAATTATAATTCCAAAACTGCCACCGCTGCTGCCAGCCGCCACGCGATCTTTTAGAGCTGACCAAGCTGCTCAAAAAACCAAAAATGGAAAGAACCAAAATTCATTGTCCACACACACTGGCAAGACTGTTGATGCAACCTATGAAGTTTGTAGACAGTTCAGTTTACATTGCACACACACACACACACACACACACACATACACACATTGGTCACCTAGCCAAAACACACATCAGCATGGGATGGATCACGGCAGATGGAGATCTCTGTTTGCACCTGCCACTGATCTAAACATCTGATGATTGGACAGCTTGCACCTAATCAATCGTCCTCGTCCTGAACTCCAGAACCAGCTGGGGTCAGTTCAGTTTGCAGACAGGACCAGAGAGCGTATCTCTGACTATGGAAACAGTGCTCCGCCTCCACCTCCGCCTCCGCCTCCGGGCTTCTCCTCTCCATCACACAGAGACCTGCTCAGTCTTTGTTCAGTCCTGATTTGTCGCCCAGCTTAATCACCACCCATCATGTTAGCCTCCTCCTCCTGGGTGTTTCCCTCATCGTTAGCATCCACTGCTCGACGCCTCCTGTGCAGCTAAACATCATCTGAAGTGAACTCTGTGGTGCAAAGTGTGTTTACGTCCGGCGCGCAGCGTTTCTGAACAATGGCTGCCGAGCGCCCGTGATCCGCCCGCAGCTCTGGTTCCGCCTGGGCTCCGCCTCCCTCAGCAGCGCTCAGTCAGAGGCCGGCGCCGAGCGGCTGGACGGGCATGATAAGGTTGCGTGTGCTGCAGGGGCAACGAATACACAGCTAATGGACACAGGCTAGAAACACACACACACACACATACACATATCATCATTGGTCATTACCCGGGGAGACACAGGCTGGCCATTACAGCGAGAGACTTCCATCTCTGCTTCCTGTCTCCTCTCTGCCCCTCTCCACAAGCTCATTTTTCAGCAGCAGCCCGGGTCCTCCTCAGGCGGCTGTTTGTTTGTGTTAGTGTGTGTGTGTCTGTAACTGTGTGTGTGTGTGTGTCTGTAACTGTGTGTGTGTGTGTGTGTCTGTAACTGTGTGTGTGTGTCTGTAACTGTGTGTGTGTGTGTGTGTGTGTGTGTCTGTAATTGTGTGTGTGTGTCTGTGTCTGTAACTGTGTGTGTGTGTGTGTCTGTAACTGTGTGTGTGTGTGTCTTGTAACCTGTGTGTGTGTGTGTGTCTGTAACTGTGTGTGTGTCTGTAACCTGTGTGTGTGTCTGTAACTCTGTAAGTGTGTGTGTGTCTGTAACTGTGTGTGTGTGTCTGTAACTCTGTGTGTGTGTCTGGTGTGTGTGTGTCTGGACTGTGTGTGTCTGCACTGTGTGTGTGTCTGCACTGTGTGTGTCTGTAACTGTGTGTGTGTGTGTGTGTGTGTGTGTGTGTCTGCAACTGTGTGTGTGTCTGTAACTCTGTGTGTGTGTGTGTGTGTGTGTCTGTAACTGTGTGTGTGTGTCTGTAACTCTGTGTGTGTGTGTCTGTAACTGTGTGTGTGTGTGTGTGTGAGTGTCTGCACTGTGTGTGTGTGTGTGTGTAACCTGTGTGTGTGTGTGTCTGTAACTGTGTGTGTGTGTGTGTCTGTAACTGTGTGTGTGTGTCTGTAACTGTGTGTGTGTGTGTGTGTGAGTGTCTGTAACTGTGTGTGTGTGTCTGTAACTGTGTGTGTGTGTGTGAGTGTCTGTAACTGTGTGTGTGTGTGTGTCTGTAACTCTGTGTGTGTGTGTCTGTAACTGTGTGTGTGTGTCTGTAACTGTGTGTGTGTGTGTGTGTGTGTAACTGTGTGTGTGTGTGTCTGTAACTGCTTGTGTGTGTGTGTCTGTAACTCTGTGTGTGTGTGTGTCTGTAACTGTGTGTGTGTGTCTGTAACTGTTTGTGTGTGTGTGTGTCTGTAACTGTGTGTGTGTGTCTGTAACTGTTTGTGTGTGTGTGTGTCTGCAACTGTGTGTGTGTGTGTGTCTGTAACTGTGTGTGTGTGTCTGTAACTGTTTGTGTGTGTGTGTGTGTGTGTCTGTAACTGTGTGTGTGTGTGTGTCTGTAACTGTGTGTGTGTGTGCCCTGTAACTCTGTGTGTGTGTGTGTGTGTCTGTAACTGTATGTAGGGTAATTGTAACCCAGTGTGTGTGTGTGTGTGTAACTTGTATGTGTTCGTAACTCTGTGTGTGTGTGTTCTGTAATCGTGTGTGTGTGTGTGTTCCGTAATCAGTGTGTGTGTGTCTGTAACTCTGTGTGTGTGTGTCTGTAATCAAAAATTTCACCTCTGTGTGTGTGTGTGTGTGTGTGTCTGTAACTCTTGTGTGTGTGTGTCTGTAACTCTGTGTGTGTGTGTGTGTGTGTGTGTCTGTAACTGTGTGTGTGTGTGTGTCTGTAACTGTGTGTGTGTGTGTGTGTGTGTGTGTGTGTGTCTGTAACTGTGTGTGTGTGTCTGTAACTGTGTGTGTGTGTGTGTCTGTAACTGTGTGTGTGTGTCTGTAACTGTGTGTGTGTGTGTCTGTAACTCTTGTGTGTGTGTGTGTGTGTGGTCTGTAACTGTGTGTGTGTGTGTCTGTAACTGTGTGTGTGTGTGTCTGTAACTCTGTGTGTGTGTCTGTAACTGTGTGTGTGTGTCTGTAACTCTGTGTGTGTGTGTGTGTGTGTGTGTCTGTAACTCTGTGTGTGTGTGTCTGTAACTCTGTGTGTGTGTGTGTGTCTGTAACTCTGTGTGTGTGTGTGTCTGTAACTGTGTGTGTGTGTCTGTAACTCTGTGTGTGTGTGTGTCTGTAACTCTGTGTGTCTGTAACTGTGTGTGTGTGTGTGTGTGTCTGCACTCTGTGTGTGTGTGTGTGTGTGTGTGTCTGTAACTCTGTGTGTGTAACTGTGTGTGTGCCTGTAACTCTGTGTGTGTGTGTGTGTGTGTGTGTCTGTAACTCTGTTGTGTGTGTGTGTGTGTGGCGTCCTTTGTCTGTACCTTGACTAATGATCTAAATAACATTATTCTGCCGTCTTTATTTATTCCTGCTGCCTGAGCTTTAAGATTAGAAACTGACACAGCCGGTAAATTTCCCTGACTCCAGGTCAGCTCAACAGTTTGCTTCAGAGAGATGAAATGAAACATTACTCAGGAAACGATGAGCGACCCGAGAAGCGCAGCAGCTAAAAGTAAAAACTATAAAACTGTTATTCTGTTATGCAGCTGTTCGTTTAGCAGATTTAACACTTCGTCATCTTTAAAAATGGCCGTCAGGTTCCCGCGGACGAAGACGACGTCATCAGATGCTGAGTCACGACCCTGAAGAAGAAACCGACAGAGGAAGGAGAGACGATGGGTCAAACCTCCGCCCTGACACTGACAGGAGAAGCAAAGCCAGGTGCACTCTGGGAGTTTGCTGGAGGAACGTAACCTCTCCTGGGGACTGCAGGGGAAAATGGCGCCCCGCTCCAAAAGCCATCTGGGTCACTTCGGGTAACCGCTGATAGCGGCTCTTTTATTATCGACTGTTTTAATAGAGCGAGCGCGGCGAGGGACGGCCTCTGTATAATGATGCTGCAGTTAAGTGCTGTGCAGACGGCACTTTGGACGCTGCGCCGGAGAAAACGTCTTCATACATATTGATGAGGGCGTCTGAGGTGCAGCGCTGACGTCGTGCAGGGAAGAAGGAGAAGAAGAAAGTTTGCCCACCCGGCTCCGAGTCTCCTTCATCAAACTGTCGCGATGGTTCGGGACGAAGTTGTGGAAACAGAAGAACAAGCGGGCCGTGTTTCCGTCAGCCGGCCGAAGTGAATAAATGGATTTCCAGGGAAAAGGAAGTGACTCGTGTTGGGAAGCCTTTCATCACGGCTGTCGGCTGTGGCAGCGATATTTCATGTTGTCTGCAGACGAAAACAATGAGATCCATTCTGCGGCATTTAAATACGCCAACTGTCGGACAGGAAGTCCCAGTGAAAACTCCCTCAGAGGTGCACAACCGCAGCAGGGAGTCGGAGGACACCTCTCAGGAGCTTTGACAGAGCGGGTGAACACCGGGAACCGTTCGGGCTTCACCACCGTTCCTGCAGCCAGTCCGAGCACAGGCCCGTGCTTCTTTTGTTCTGGTGCCAGTAAAATCCCCGAGGTCTCAGGCCTTAACTCGACATCTGGATCCACATCAAACAAGAACCGAGGCTCGATATCAAACCCTGGAGTCGATGGACGTGAGGAGCTTCCATCCAAAGTGCGCCGTCATCGCTTCTCCTCAGAGCGACTGTGCACGCTGTGGTGACCCGCAGTGGCGTGAAGACACCTGCGTCTGTTTGAAATACGCATTGCTTTAAGTTGGACAAGGAAGCAGAGGAACGAGCAGAGACTGAGCACAGAGGGAGAGGAGCAACAGTTTGTGACTCACTTGTTTTTGTGTCTCTGTGTCATAGTTCTGTCTGTCTGTGTGTTTTGTGGCTCTGCAGTTGTAGTTTTGCGAGTCTGTGTGGTCATTCTGCGTCTCTTTGCAGCTGAATTGCATCTCTCTGTAGTAAACTCGTGTCTTTCTGCAGTTTTCTTGTCTCTTTGTTGCAGACCTCCATCTTTTTGCTGCACTGTCTCCTGTTTTCTGTCTCTTTGGAGTTCTTTTTTGACTCTTCGTAGCCGTTCTTCGTTTCTTTGCAGTAGTTTTGTGTCTGTCGTTGTTTTGAGGCCATTTTGCATCACTTTGAGTCTGAGTGATTCATTTGTTTGTCTTTGCCGTTGTTTTGTGTCTCTGTAGTTGATTCGAGCCTCTTTGCTGTTGTCTGATTGACTCTCTCCTCTTCAAACAGCTGCCCTGGCCCCGGGGGCCCACGGTGTCGGGGCCCTGCTGCAAAGTGTCGTGCTGCAGAGAGCAGCTGACCCTTGATCTGAGTCAATGAGCAAAGACGAGCTGGAGTCAGATGAGTGTAAAGCTCGACGAGCAGTGTTGACCCATTTCTGTGTTCGTCCCGAGCTGCTTCGCTGCAGAATGTTCCTGGTCTCGAAACAGTCTGAACATGCATTACGTTAATTAGAAAGCCATATTCCCTCTTCGTTAACTGCAGCGAAACTGACTTTAATGCATGTGTCACACTTCAAACGTGAAGCACAAATGAACATTTGCTCGTCTCATGCACGACACTGCGCTGGTGCGTCTCTGCAGCCGCGGCCTCTTCACACAGAAGCTCTCCTCCTCTCCCTGAGTCGGAGCGACAGAAGCAACAGCGTCAAAGCATCGTCATGCAGACGGGGTTCAAACATTACAGGAGGTAAATGTGGACATATAGACATGTATAAATATGTGCATATACAGTATCTGAGCCCTGCCTGTCTCTCATTCTCTAATAGCTCGGCTCTAATGAAAGATTCATGAGGATTCATGAGGTTCGGGTAATAAGGTTGACATGGATTCCTCTCCTCTCTGCTGCTGCTGCTGCTGCCGGAGCTACATCAGGCCGTCAGCAGCACAAGCCGGCTCTGATGTACGAGCTGAATCAGAGATAGACCCGACCCGGTCAGAACGAACCTCATCAAACACACACACACACACTGAGCAGAGAGGGAGATCAGTGCCAGCCGAGATTGAATTTGAATTGCATAAATTTGAATTTGTCACGCTCGTGCTGAAACGCTGATTCTGATTCTTTGTGGAGCGAACGAGTCGAGAAACTGGCTCCGGCTGCTGCCCCCAAAGGCCCGGAGAGTCCCAACGAATGCGAGCAGAGCGGGTTTCGCTTCCTGAGCTGCAGCTGGGAGGTGAAGTCAGACCATGTTCAGATATGTGTGTGTGTTAGTGTTTGCTGGTGTGTGTGAGGGAGCTGCTGCAGGTCGGATGTGAAAGACTCTTCTTCTCACTGTTCTTTGTTGCTCGATGAGGAGATGTGAAGTGGTTTGGCTGCAAAAGATCAAATCTGCAACAGATGACTGTGATACGCATTAACCGCACGAACCAGGCGCCTGATCCAGCGTTAACAAAGCAGACAAACTGCACTAGCTTAGCTTAGCATCACTGGATCTGCAGCGTGTTGTGCTCTGCATTTTGTCACCTTATCAAAAAGATCATGACTGCAGACAAACCCTGAAACGTCATGATGTGGTGGTCCAGACCAGGTCTGCAGACCAGATCTGCAGACCAGATCTGCAGGCTCACGCTGCGATCTGCACCGCCACCAGTTACAGCTGTGCACAGGATCCAAACATCTATAGCATCTTAGCTGTAAAACAACCCTGTCTGCATGTTTAGGTGGTGCATTGTGGGTAACAGAAATCAGAAGCTGTTTTGCTTCATTTAACAAACATTTAATCAAAATTTCACAAAACCTGATAAAAACCTAAAAATGCTTATCCTAAAAACACATTTTACTGCTGCAGAACTCAGAACCTCAGATAAGCAAATGAGCAGGATATGATGTGAAGGTGGACCGCGGACGCCGTGTGCGGCTGCAGCCAACTGTGTTTTAATGAGACGGACTGTGATACGGCGGCGTCAGCGCACAGTGATGAAGGTTTGGAGTGAAGCTAAAAACATCTTTAGTGGTGTGGATAATAAAAGAAGACGGCTCCACAGTCACCACTTCATCAGTCTCACTCGCTTCTCTTCCTCTAACACCGCGCTCTTCCTCCTCCTTCATCCCCCCTTTCCTCCCTCTCTTAAAGAGTTCCCAGCTAAATTAGAGCCCCGCTGCTCCCGTTTCAAAAGGACTGCAAACAAACTGTTGGATATCGCTGCAGCTAATTGCAGTCCTCTGAGTCTTTGCATGTAAAGCAGACGAGTAAAATATGTAAAATCATTCAGATGCCCCATAAAGGATGAATTCATTAATCTGTACGGAGAGCGCGAGCGCAGAACGCGAGCTTGCGTTTTCCTTTTCTGAACCTACAATGGCGAGATAAGCGTTTATTGCTCTCATTACGCTGTAATCATGATGTTCGTGTCTTTGTACGGCGGCCGGCGCGGCGGCTTCACTGTGCTGAGTCAGTGCGGGGCCCTTAATTGAGTTCTCACTCGGTTTGTTTGGTTCATTTTATTTTACAGCTTTATTTCAGATAAGTGCTGCGAGCCGAGCCCGGAGCGCCGCCACGCTTCACGTGCCGGCGTTTGATCAGATGAGCAGTTCGGCAGCTCCTCTGCTGATCCGCACGTCCTCCGCACGGCGACACGCGGGTTCGTTGGATCGTAATTAGCAACTTAATTTGTGCTTTAACAGAAAAACGTTGCTTTAAATGATTTTTAGTGATGAACTCCAGATACTGGCATTAATGCGACGTGCTGATGTGCAGCAGCGGCGGCATGTGTTGAGCTGGAGGAGCACCGAAGTCTCTGGTGTCGCTGCATCAGGTCTGGATTCTCGTTAACTCGCCCGACAACCAAATGCTCCCGATTCAAGTTGCTGCTTTGAGGTCTGATCAGATCACACCAGTTTTAGCCTCTTTGCATCTTCATCGTCGTCGTTCTCGTTCTGTTGTTACTGAGGTCAGATTCTCCTTCTTCCTGTCCGTTTACTTGTGGCCGCCATGTGTGAGACTGAGCAGGGGTGTGATATCTGAACACTTTGAGACATTTTAATATCCCAGATCCATTTTGGTGGAACACTTAAATATTCATCTCACGCCGTCCGTCAGCATCTTAGCTGCGCAGTCGTGGCGTCTCCTCCAAATGGAAGCATCTTTTTGGATTGACAGTCATGAACGCATTAGCGTTCATAAACAACACGCCGCCTCCCGCGCGTCCCGCTCCGTCATTTGCATTTCAATCTCTCCCGTCTGTGATCCCATCCCTCTGCTCGCCATCTACACCCCCCCCCCGCTGCCGCTCCTCTCATTTGTCCGCTGATGAGGGGGATCAAGCCTTGATATCGGAGGAGACTCTAGACCCCTCACCCCAGCTGACGGATGAGGAGGGGAGGCAGGAGTGGGGTGAAGATGGATTTCACCGACACGTATCAATGCTGGTCGTATCGCACATCCCTGATGAGCTCTAAACCAACATGTGAGGCTTCAAACTAACTGCTGCAGGTGAAAGAACCCGACTGGTCTGACTTAGAAACCAACCCCAACATCTGCAGACGATCTGTGATGTCACTTCCTGCTGTAGTTATCGTGCTCGTCACAGTAAACAAACCCGCAGAGAAGGATGAGAAAACAACGACGGCGGCGGCGGGGACAGATGTTTGATGAAATGGCCGGCTGGCACCGAGAGTGATGAGCGGGACGAAAAGGAGAAAGCCCAGGAACAATGATACCACACACACGCATGCACACACACACACGCCAACACACACACACCAACACACACACACACAGTGCTGCGTTGGCACGTTTTGGAAGCTCCACCATCAGCAGTCTGTCAGCGTTCGCCTGTAAACTGTAACTGAGCTGACACCAGATCAGCCTTCATCTTCTGATGAACCGGACGACACATTACACTCACTGCTCCCTGTGTGTGTGTGTGTGTGTGTGTGTGTGTGTGTGAGCGTGGCGTTTGTTTCACTGATTTCTTCTTTATCTTTAACGACATTTTGTTGCAGTGGCTTTGTTTTACAATCCAAACACAGCGTTTAAGCTTCGTACTCCTTCTTTACACAGAGCAGATCATTCAGAGACCCAAGCAGGCTCAGTACGACAACGAGCTCAGAGAATATGTATGATCATAATGAAGTTCACAGTTTACCTTGAAGCTGGAATCTCGCTGCAGCACCAATATAAATGTCATTGTGTTCACACATATTTATAGATGCATACGTGTGTGAAAACGTGTGTGCCGACACGTGTGAACATAAACATAATTAAAACAGAGCGAGGACTCAGAGAAGAGCAGCTCTGAGGTTTCCTCAGAGAAGCAACGCTGCGTCTGAGCGTCTGCTCTCCGGGTCATCCTGTGACAGCGTCGTTAGTTACTGACGACAAACATCTTTTCAGTCGTGACAGCTGGCTCTTTGCTTGTTTGAACCTGAGTTTGTGATTTTAATGTGCTGTCTTTGTATTTGCACATAGAGGTTACTGAGTGTTCAGACTGTCTTCAAACACTGCGGGTTTGTTGCACAACGTTAAAGTCAGTTTGTGTGTGTGAGCTGCAAACGCTGCGAGTTAAAGGAAGTTACCTCCGACCCAAACTCACCATGGAAAATACAGCAAATGTTGTGACATGACAATAAAAACAGCTTGATGCCGTCGATCGTGATGAAATCTGAATGTTACGACGTTACTTTTCTGGTCGCGCTGCTTCCTGTCAGCGCTTCCTCTTCAAACTTGAATCGTCTCTTTGAGCAGCATCACGCTGTACCTGCACGCGAGCCAAGCTCTGGTGACTCCACAGGACAGAGGAACGAAGCAGCTGAGCGTGGAGACGAGCTGTGCTGCTGTGTGCATCAGATTCATTTAGTAAAGTCGTGGTTTTTCTTTTCTAAATATCGGATCATGAACTTTTACATAATGATTTTATCATTTTAAGACATTTTAATTATCATTTCAGTCCTAATGACACAGCAAACTGCAGATCCTGGTGAGTTTTGATATCAGCATCTAAACTTTGACACAAACTGACTCCAAACATGCAGCTAACCTGCAGCTAACCTGCAGCTAATCTGCAGCTAACCTGCAGCTAACGTGCAGCTAATCTGCAGCTAACCTGCAGCTAATCTGCAGCTAACCTGCAGCTAACCTGCAGCTAACCTGCAGCTAACCTCCAGCTAATCTGCAGCTAACCTGCAGCTAACGTGCAGCTAATCTGCAGCTAACCTGCAGCTAACCTGCAGCTAACATCTGTGCGTCTCTCTGCATGTGGTGGCCAAACAGTCAAAGCTGGAAGGTCACAGGTTTTGTGTTTTGCCTGCACCACATGGACGTTTGTGAGTCGTGACCGTGGGGTTCAGGAGACTGTGTGTGACTTCTGTCACTGTTTATGGACATTTTATAGACATGAGCTTTGCAAATGAACTGCAGAATGAATGATAAAGTCATTCTTTACCCACACACAGGACGACATCAGCCCACACTGACCTGATCCTGCTGCAGATACAACAGAGTGGGATTCACTTCAACTGGATTCAGGGCTTCACAGCGCTCAGCAGGGGGCGCTGTGAAGGTACGAGCACAGAGGTGCATCTGATCTCTATAGTCCTGCTAACACACACACACACACACACACAGCCATTCATTCACCCTCTCTGCCTTCACTCTGCACTTGTCATTTATGTTAAACAGGCATAAAGCAGGCTGATCGGCATTTGATAATAAATGACACAAGGGGACAAACAATCACATACAGGAGGTCACGTCACACACACACACACACACACACACACCTCTCAACACTGGACATGCTCTTGCACACACAGCAACAATCTAATCATGATCCCGGGCTCCATCTAATCCACATCAAAGATCAAATTCTGTTTAATCCCCTCACCGCGAACTGCAAGCCAACACACACTCACACACACTCACACACACACAGGAAGCGGAGTGTGTGTTTGTGTGTGAGAGTGTGACAGTGTCAGATTTATGGTCTCCTGGCCATCTGCAGAGGACTTTGATAACCCGATCACAGCGGCTGATAACGGCGCCGCCGCCGCTCTGACGGGATCCTCAGCCTCTGCCCGGTCTTGTGCCGGTCCTGATGTGGACAGAATAACGGAAACACCTCTGCTCTGCGGATTCAGGCGAGTCTTGACGCTCCGAAGCACCGGTGAATAAACAAAACAGTGCTCGGTCCAATTACTGATCCCCAGCTGCGGCAGAGACACCGGCTAATTGAAATAACTAGTTTGTGTGGACTCACAGAGTCGTGCTGCAGCCGACAGCGCCGGGGAAAACACAAAGAGCAGGACACGTACGTATTAAACACGACCTCTCACAACCGAAATGGAAAATGCATCGTACCAAACATTTAACATCTGTCAGAGGGGGAGATTTGTATTTGTCTGCAGGGACGAGCTGCATAGACTGCACGCCAGGCCGCGGCTCAGCGCAGCCGTATGGCGACTCCTAATCATATCAACCACCGGTGATGTCAGAAGATATTGGGATTTGTGTTTTGGGGCCGGCGGTCCTCATCACTCAGCTGCGCTAATCCACCCGCAACGTCCCAGCAACGTATTTTCATCTCCATAGTCAGTTTAATGTAAAAGGGGCGGGGCTCGGCTCCCTGCGCTGGTTCCCGTGTGTCTGGATGTTTGCACAGCTCAGGCTGTCGCACATGAAGTCATTTCAGAGCGTCAACTAGGCTGAACGCCGTTTCTTTGGTTCCTCACGTTCCTCAGACTGATTTAAGCCCTGAACCAGCACGAGGCCGGTGTGGCAGCTCAGCGAGGGCCCAAATCAGTCAAACCAGAGTCCAAAGAGTCGGCACACGAGTCAGAAACAGCAGTAACTGATCATTTAACAGCTCTGAGCCTTTAAACAGCAGCTGTGCAGGTTAAACTTCCTGTTACGAGTGCTTAATCAGCTGATTTCAACATCAAACCTGCTTCTGCACACATTCAAACAGGTTTTCACCAAGAACGGCTCTTCATTAGAGTCGAGATTAAACCCCTTCAACTCAGATCCAATCATCAGCCGATAACATCACGACATCCACCGTCAGAGGCGGCGGCTCCTCAAACCTGGAGGCTCCTCATCAAACTCTGGGTCACTGTAAAGCTCCATGTTTGCTCAGCTCTGAACTCCAAACCTGCCACTGCTGCATGCATCTCTGCAGCCCTGCACCGTCTTCCTGCTGTTAGCCACGATTAGCATTAATGCTAATGCGCCACAGCTGCTGCTCACACCACCGTCTCTTATTGTTCTAAACTTAGTTTTAAAGTCTCCTCTGCCCGAAAAATGGTCTCCTCTGCTAAATAATTAAATCAGCCGTCATCCGTCTTGACTGAGAACTTTGTGTTTCGCTCCCCACCAACCTCCGCCCCCCGTGTGTGTGTGTGTGTGTGTGTGTGTGTTTTGCAGAGCTGCTATATATAAAACACACTGTTTGAATGATCTGCGCTTTCATGTCGGCGGGAGCGTGGAGACGAGCTGACCGCGAGGCATCGTGACGTCTTCCTTTTTCATCCTCAGATCAAAATCGCAACACTTTTAGTTCCTCTGCGTGCTCCTTTGTGCCTTTCTACATTAAAAAAGTGATAAAAGAAACTCGGAGCGACCTACTTTTCCTCCTCTCCCCCTCCCGTTTTCCTTTTTTCTGACTTCCTCAAAAGAGTGCTAAAATACCGTCTCTGTCTTCTTCCGGATGACAGCGGGGAAGTTAAAGCAGGTTATTTTTGTCTCTTGTGGAGATCTTTCGGATACCTCTTGCCCTCGACGCTTACATAACCGCCGACTTTTCATGCTACTGTTAGAATAAAGAGGAAAAAGTGAAAAAACAACAGAGGCGTCTTTGTTTCTGGGTCATTTAGATGCACGAGCAGTCCTGTTTTCCACAGAGCAGGACAGTGGCTGCAGCGAAGCTCTGCGCTCTGCTACAACTGTCAGCGTGAGCAGGGGAAGTGTTAAAGGCCAGCGCCTCACCTCTGCTTCATTATTTATCCGGCCTTTTATCCTTTTGTTGGGTTATTTATGAGCTTCAAACAGGTGGCCCTGCCAGGGAGGGAGAGAGGAGCGAGGGAGGGAGGCTCAGGGAGACAGAGAGGGGGTCAGAGGTGCAGCAGGCAGGAAGCGGGCGGAGAGATTGAATGTGAGGAGATGGAGAGAAAAGAGAATAGAAGAAGAAAAGGTCAGGGGAAGAGGAGCGGGGGATATTGTGTGAAAAGCCGAAGTTTAGATCAGAGAAGACGTTTCACTTTGCTGCGTTTTCGTTTCTGAACGACAGAACTCAGACCAAGTTTAACAGAGACCAACTGTGTGGTTAAAGTCACTCTGAGGACTTAACGTGGACGAATAACAGGTTGAGCTTTGCAGGACTGAGCAGTGGAAGCGACGCTCACAGGGAAGCGAACTGAACACTGATGGTGTCGTTACTCTGCAGCCATTACACTGTGCATAAAGACTGAGCTGTGCAAGTTTAAACCGGACCAAGCTGAGCTCTCACAACCTTGAACCCGTTTCAGCTGTGAACACAACGTCTGTTTACTGACGCTCACCCAAACACGCCTGCGCCTCCCGCAGGTCAAACACACCCGCTGAATGCACTCCCATCCAGGAAGAAGCTCGGACGCAGCTGTGTTTACATCCGTGACAAGGGACGGGGTCACAGGCAGAGCAGGAGCAAAACATCTGTCCCCTCAGCTGTCCTCAGACCTGCCCGAACGTCCTCATCATGCCGTGCATCCTTTCACTGTGCGTGAACGTCGGCCATGACTGTGTTTCCAGCCTGGATCGTCGTCTCGTCCTCAGGTGAAGGCTGCAGCTCATGGTCCCACTCTGCTCCGTTAGAGTCATGCAGTCATTACTGCTCAGTTTATAATGTGAAGACTCTGCAAGCTGCAAAACCTCTCAGCTCTCTGTCGGTTTAGTTTACTGTAATATTAACTGTGAAATATTCTGAAAACACACTGTCGCCTCTTCGTGCCCCGTTATATTCCTACATTATGAAAGCATTGTGACGGCGGTGAGCTATGCTCCTGAAGATGATTCCACAGATAGTTTAGTCTGAAACAACGTTTGCTGCAGCTAATAAAACAGGAAGTGTATCATTAAAGTCGTCATAACCACGTCAGACAGGTTGGTCTGTGACAAACAGCAGATATGTTTTAATCAAACAGTGTAATTGGTTAAATTAAAAATCTTATGCAGACAGGAACAAGAACCTTTCTGTC
The DNA here is from genome assembly GCA_008933995.1 of Datnioides undecimradiatus. Lineage (NCBI taxonomy): Eukaryota > Metazoa > Chordata > Actinopteri > Lobotiformes > Datnioididae > Datnioides > Datnioides undecimradiatus. Next base: position 3,192,559 of record WARS01000093.1, on the reverse strand, counting down.
ATTCATTTACATTTTGATGATTTAATGGTGAGAAACAGAGAAACCGACCGTGTGCAGCTGAGAACCTTCATTTCTGATGAGTTTGAAGTGTCTGAAGTTTGTTTTCGACGAGTTAAAAAGTCAATTAATCTCATTTTAGTTTGATGGAAAAGAGAAACTTGACCTCAGACGGTTTAATCAGAGAAATGTGTCCATCAATGTTTAATTTACTGTGACTTTACTGAACTAAGCTGCTCTCACGCACACCTGCCTGTGTCGTCAGTTTATCATTTTAGATTTCTTCTTAATGAATCGTCTGTTTTATGCTTTAATTATCATGAAGGTGAACGTCTCTGATCAGCAGCAGCGACGACTGTATCAGTGTGTTTCCCTCCGCTCGCAGCCAACATGTCGCTGCATCGAGTGGAGACTGTTTCCTCTTCCCCTTCTCAGCCTCTCCCACCTCCACCTCCACACGGCAGGTGGAGGAGCCTCATTACAGCATAATGAGAAAATCACCACCCCATTTAATCATCATAGGAGGAGGGAGAGTACAAATAAATGAAGGAATGAATTTTATGCAGCAGGAAGGAAATGGAAGTGTGTGTGTGTGTGTGTGTGTGTGTGTGTGTGTGTGTGTGTGTGCATGTGTGTGTGTGCATGTGTGTGTGTAAGACCTGTCCACATGCAGACCTGATTCATATCGTCCTCGTCAAACGTTCGTGCCTGCGTGTTGTTTGTCTTTGATCCTCCTGCAGCAGAGCTCTCAGCAGTGATCCATCACGTCACGTCATCTGACAGCGGCCTCCGCTCACGAATGCGCCGCCGCGCCGCCATAATGGAATTCATAGTTCCAGGTTTACGAGCTTCCCGCCACCCAGCTGAGGTTCTTCCTGTTTTTTATATTTCATATTGATGCAATTTGCATCAGGAGTCATAACTCAGGCTGAAATGATGCTTCTGTGGAGAAAACGTCTGGGCAAATCCCTGCAGAGAGGGGCATTAGGGGTAACGGCGGGTCACGGAGGTGCTGAGGAAGTCCAGCGATAAAGCCTGCTGATTGTTGGTCCCGACATCATCTGAGCATTAAAGAGACATGCGAACACGTGGCTCCGCCTCCTTCCTCTGCAGCGAGCGCGCAAACGCTGGCTGATAAAACATCTATAGGTGATATAAGACCTGCTGCTTCTCAACAACGTAAATGCACCTTCTGTCAGTTCTGGTCCAGGTTGGAGGCGGAGCTCCTGCAGGAGTCGACAGCAGGTCGGGACGTTGGGGCATCTTCACCGGGACAAACTGAAACAATCTGATGTTCAGAGAAATGCATCTGTGTCAGTCAGGAAACAGCTTCACACGCAGGAGCTTCAGTGAAAGCAGAACACTGAGGTGCACCTGGAGGCAGCAACCAGGCAACACCTGGACGGATTCACCACAGTTCACTCTGGAAACCCTGAAGGTCTTTATAAAATACCTCTGAGGTGAAAACCCGCCTGCCGGGGTCAAAGCAGATGATGTAGCACCAATCACAGGGAAGACAGGTGAGCGGGAACGAGGACACAGCAGAATCCATCAATCACAGGACGGGAAGGGATGAAGAATCAAAGATGGCGTCTTTAAATGCACAACCAGGAACACGTGACCTGATTTCAGATGATCTCACTCACTGTCGTTTCTTTCTTATTACACAGCCGCTGGTCACAATTAAAGAGCACGGACCCTGGAAGTAATTAGACCCGAATGTAAAGCCTCTCTCTCTCTCTCTCTCTCTCTCTCTCTCTCTCTCTCTCTTTAATGAATGGGAAATGTGTCTCGCCCCTCACTGCCTATTCATTCCTCAGTGTAATCAATGAGCTCTGGCAGCTGATGTATATACAATGATACTGGAGCGCTTTCATCCTCCTGCTTAAACTGATTACATTTGGTTTTTCCTGCCACTGGATGTGGAGGGAGGCGGAGGGGGGCGGGGGCTCCGCTCAGTAAGCTGCCTTTAATATCGCTGAAATGAGTGCGACGCTGGGCGGTGGGCGAGAAGAAGCGAGGGAGGCGAGGGGATGGAGGCGCGCAGGGGGGCAGGCTAACAGGGAAGACGCCCCGCCTGACTGTTGGACACAAACGTTCCCTCACCGTGTTTCAGCTACTCACACCCATCACTCCGGTTCATGCATCTGCACCAAATGCATGCATCAAAACAACATGCAGGGCGTGTTTGGGGTCTCCACGGGAACGCACCACGGGGACAGGTGTTAACGTTTCAATGCAGTTTCAGGTATTTGTGCAGGACGTTCAAGCTCAAGCTGTTAAATCAAACCATGCACTGGGGTTTAAACAACGTCTGAGCTGCACAGCGTCAGCTCACAGTTGGCTGAAACAGGTTAATGCAACGTGACGAAGCAGTTTGCATTGAAGCTGCAGCGAAATACAGTGAAATTCACAGATTTCAGGCTGACGTCAGTAAACTCTCCTCGCTCTGAGCCAAAATGGCCGACTTCACCGCACCTGTTCATTGGGCATTCTGCCTTACCACCCGCCTTACCCTGCTGCCCTGCAGGTCAGTCACCTACCCACGCCCAGCTGCTCACCTGTTCCACCCGCTTCCCTGTTTGCTGTGAAAGCTGTGAACAAAAGGTTACTAAGTTCATTTCCTGGCTGTGATCCAGTTCATTGGACGAGCCACGCTGCACCAGCTGCACCTGTTACTGCGTCCCGGAGTTCACTGCCTCGCACAGCCGCACTGGGAAATATATGTGCACCTCTGCTCTGCACATCTATCTGTGTGTGTGTGTGTGTGTGTGTGTGTGTCGGCCACAGTACTGGGGATTAAATATGTAACAGCTGTTCAATAATACATGTGACTGCAACTGCAAACAACTTAAGATCACTTCTACCCACTCGCTCTCTTTTCCCCAGTGCTGGCCTGCCTCGCTTGCTCGCAGTCAGCGGCTCTGCCTCTCTGTATTGGCAGGAAACAACTTTGGGGTTGTCATCAAGACTGTACTTACACACACACACACACACACAGTGGAGCACTGGGTTTTATGAGCCGTCACAAACATAATAATGGTTGCTATTGTTAGTGTGTTTGTGTTATTTAATGTTCACACACACACCTACACACACACACACACACACACACACACACACACACACACACACACACACACACACACACACCTCAGTGATGTTATTTGGCTGTGTGAAATGAAAACAGTGGAGATGTCGGTCGGGAGCGTAACAGTGACAGTGGCTGTCAGACTGTGGGGCTGAGAGCGGTGTGTGTGTGTGTGTGTGTGTGTGTGTGTGTGTGTGTGTGTGTGTGTGTGTGTGTGTGTGTGTGTTTGAGTTACGTCCTGATAAAGGAGTAACTGCTGTCCGCCTCAACAGTAAACACACTTTCAGAAACATTATCCATCTCACTGTGAATGCTTGTGGCTGTGTGTGTGTGTGTGTGTGTGTGTGTGTGTGTGTGTGTGTGTGTGTTTTCATTTCTGTATGAATCTGTGTGTGTGTGTGGTGTGTGTGTTGCTACTTCCTTCTGGCGATGAATGCAGATGTATTCATAGAATGCATGTAGCAGTTCTGATGATACTTGAGGGCAGCGCCCACACACACACACACACACACACACACACACACACACACACACACACACACACACAGTACAGCCATGTTTTCTGGCAGTGCATTAACGAGTCTGTTCGCCCAAATCACTAAAAAGCCATTACTCTTAGTTTTATCTCTCCGTGCAAACACTTTGGGTTTTATCAAATCGCTGCAGCTGAGATTCGCGTCTCTGCAAGAATTTAAAATAAAAAGGGAGTTTTTAAATTTTCTCTCTGTCGCTAATTTGCATCGAAAGAACAAACAGCAAAGCCTCATCACACAAACACAGGCCCGGTTACTTAGAGTGCGCTGCAGAAAACACCGTGCAGTCCGGTTCATAGCAGGAAAGTGCTGTCAAAGTCTAATTCAGCAGAGAGGAAGACCTTTTTGATGATGTGGTGTCTGTGCAGAGGGAAGAGCACGGCTGGACGGGACGCTTCCCTGCAGCCGGGACCGCTTCGCAATTAGAGTCTGTGATTTCCTCCTGTTTTGTATTGGGAAATGAGTTTTAGAGCCAGTGTTTGCAGGCGCAAATCCAGGCTGCAGAGCGATGAAGGCGCAGCTTCGAGCTGCACAGATGCAGCTTGGACGTGCTGCATGACAGGTGTGTGAATGTGCAGATATATCGAGCTAAATAAGCTAGAAGTGCAAGAAGAGGCCGCTCCACTGCAGGAACAGGAGCTGCTGACGTCAACCCATAATTAAAATGTTCTGATTCATTAACCAGCACCCGTGTGTCTCCTGCTGGGTCCCGCGTCGCCGCCGCGGTGTCCCACGGATCCAGAGAGCCTCGTCTCATTTCCCGCCGCCGTCGGGTCAGGTGGAGCTTTTCATTCTCCCTGTGATCTTTCTGGTTTCACTGCAGCCACCTGCTGCATCAGAGCCGGACCAGACGCCTCCCGCTGAATTATTAAACACCACACCTTTAAACGCAACCACTTCCCTCTTTCTTTCTGTGCCTCTGCAGCCTCCCCGCCCGCTGCGGGCCGCTGCATGAATGATTAATCAGCAGGACGAGCTGATGTCATTTTACTACGCTGCTGCTCGCTCTGTGGCTGTTTTCCATTTTACTCCTCGTCTCTGTCTCCGTCTCCCTCTGCCCAACTCTTATTTTTGCTTCTCTTCTGCAAAGAGACGAACTTTGGACCAATCAGAGCTGCGCTTTCATCAATGGTAACTCATTTAAGGTGCTTTAGAAAACATGTTTGTCTTTGTTGGACACGACCAGTTTAAATGAAACTAACTCAACCCTCTGTTGTGATCTCACTTGTCACCAAGTATCCTATTAATAAAAGCACTCACCTCGCGTGCTGCACACTCCTGATTAAAACCGTATTTAAATGTCTATTAACGAGTTTGAGCTGTGCTTCATTTACACATGAATCTATAAATTGAATCTGGATCATCAAACAAGAAAACTCATTCATGCATCTGTCATGACGTCATAACGTCCGCTTTGCACAATATGTCTGTTAGAAGCTGTCTTGGAGACATGACCTCTGTGTATGACTCAGCTGAAGACAACAACTCCCATGATCCCCCGCTGCGTCACGACATCACCAGGCTGCAGCTTTTCTGCAGTAGTGTTTGAAACTAGTGCGAATACAGATTCAATTCGGAGAGTAATAACAATTAATTGTTAATAATTAAACCGTCTGAAGCTGCAAAAGACGACATTTTGATTCAGCATCATCGACCAGATCACATCTGAAAACGCCGAGGCCTCGTCCACCGGCGCCCTGTCGGCCTCCGCTCCGCCGCTGTGTTGCCGTGTGGTTGCACTGTCTTGCGTTATAAAAGCAAGCAGCTAGATCTCCCAGTCAGAGCCTGCACACCACACCGCCCCGCACCGCACGACCCCGGACCAAAGGCTGCGGCGAAACAATGGAGGAGGATTTGTGGGGAAGGGCTTCACGTGTTTGAGGACGAACAGCACATGTGTAACGGGCGTCCGCCGCTCCGTCGCTCTGCAGCAGCTCTGTGATGCTCCTCTGGTCTCTGCAGAGAGCCGGGCCGCTGGCAGCAGAGTGTTATGCTCATCCTGAGCTGGGCTTCGTGTTTCTAAGACGTATCTCAGTTTATTTAAAACACTCTCTCCTCTCTCCGTCTCATCTGAACTCGACGGAGCTCTGACTCCCCCCACACGTCGTCCCGTTTCAGGGTTTATGAGGAACTTCTCTTCTCCCGTGTCCACGCAGCTCTTTGTGCTGTGAACACACCAGCCTTTGGCTCCCTCCCTCTGTTTTCATCATCCTGATGAGTCCTCCCTCTCAGAGCTCATCTCATTTCGAGGTCTTATTCTGGGCCAACATCATTCTGATTCACCACACTCACTCTCCTCGGCCTCTTCTCCTTATGCTCCTGATCACATGCACGTCTTTCTATTTCAGGTTTATTTATTTATTAGTGGACACACTGTCTGTGCTCCGGCGCCGACTTCCTGTTTGTCATGCTGCCCCTTCTCAGTCTGGTTTTCGTCCCCGTGTCGTTTAAAGCAGCAGGTGTGGACAGAAGGAGGGCGCAGACGTGCCGAGGACACCGAGAGGCTGCTCGCTAATAGAGAGCCGCAGTCTGAGGAGGTGAAGGGGTCTCAAGGATGAGGCGGCGCCGCAACGCTGCAGATTCCACCGCAGCCAATGACGCGGCACGGAGAAACGCTGGTGGCACACGGAGATGGTGCGGTTTTCTGCATTAATGGTGTTTCAGGGTGCAAGGTCTCGCTTAAAAGCAGTTTGACAGTAATCACAGAAGGAGGTCGGACTCAGTTTTACATGCAGTGATTTACGGAGCCAGCTACTCCGCAGTTATTAGAAAGACGGATCTCCAGCACGTCAGCGTAACTCTGCTCAGTGTTTCCACACATCGCTCTGAACCGGCTGCCCAGGTATTCACAGAGTCTGGAAACTGATTTCAGCGTCTCAGACTCTTTGATCCATCTGAGAAACAATCCTGGACAGTCTCCCCTCGCTCGGCCTACAGTAACATGATTGTAGGCCTCGGCGCGCCTGATTGGTGCAGCTTCTCCCGTGTATTAACACAAAACTGAGGGTCAACAACTTGACGGCGCCTCAGTTTGAGCTGCAGACTGTGGACAACGAGCAAAGTTTGAGACAATCTGCTGCAGAAAGTTTAATGATTAACTCATAAAGAGCCAAACGGCCTCGCCACGGGTCAGATGTGATCAGACAGAGCAGATCGATGCGCCGGTCGAGTGTGAGGCGACCCTCATCATAAGCTGTGAAGGCGTTGAAGGAGTCCAGCACTCGTCACACGCTGCTGAGCGCGCTCAGGCCGATCTTCTCTGAGCTTTTGTCTGATTCTCAGCTGACAGATGTTTCCATCCCTGCAGTGTTTCTGCAGACGCCGCGGACACTTTCACTTTCTCCTTTCTGTTTGTTTGCATCTGAACAAAAGGACGAGCGAGGGAATAAAGAGCTCAATCAGGTGCGTGTTCAGCTAGTAATTGATGAATCTATTACTCATGCCCGTCCCTTGTGAAGACCCCCGAATGATTATTGGACGCACATTAATCAAGCGGACACAGACACGGATCCGGCTGATGGTGATGCTGCTGTGTGTTGGCATGATGAAGCAGCCTGTCTGCTCCACACGCGAGCCGCCATGTTGGATCTGAGAGAGAGCTGCTGACGGACAGATGCTCGTTCAGGGTCGAGAAACTAAATCAGGGTTTAGATCAACGAGAGCAGAGCTGCTGGTTGTTGGAAAGATGAACCCAGGTGGCGTCTGAGGGTGTCGTCTGTTTGAGCTGACGTTAAATAAAGGTCGTACATCACGTAAAAGACATGTCAGGCCGGTAAAATGGGTTGAACCTGAAGCTGCACGCTTGTGTTTTTCTGAATGATATTTCATGTTTTTTGACATTTTGTGACTTTTTGTTTAGTAAATGCAACATTTTTGTTATAAAACAATTAAATATATTAAGATATTAATTCAGAAAATGATTTGCAAAATGAGTTGGACCCCAAACCATCACCTCTGCTGCTGAACAAGACATGCAGAACAACACAGTACGTGTTGAACATCTGCTGCACCACGTTAAGAGCAGCCTCCGTTAAAACATGAAGTCGGCTCCACTCGGGCTGACGGACGGAAAACAGTAACGATAACTTCCCTCGTTGCTCTTGAAGCTTTCTGCTGCAGCGCCTGCAGAAACGAACGGAGCTCTGCTCAAAACTCATTTTCATAAAGAGTTCCCGAGAAGAGCTTCAGATCAGTATTAGTGTGTAATGACTTCAATCCGCCGCGCAGCTTAGCCGAAGGCTTCGATGCCGCCTGTAAATCAGTCTGTGAAAACATTTCATTACGAGCGAGACGCAGCAGCTGGGATGTTACTCTCAAACCCAAACTGTGATTATTCTTAACACTTTTAGCTGATTAACTGATGGAAACACTGCTCGTGTGGCGCGACGGGCTGAAATAAAGACCCTCAGAAACACACGTGACACACGGGGGCTTTGGTGCTCCAACAGTAGCATCGCCGCGCCGCGAGAGGCCGAGGGGACTTCAAACGCTTCGCCGGTCCGAGGCTTACGATTCAAACGCGGCCAGAGAAAACGTTTTTGGACCGCGCCACAAAAGGAATCCTGATTATTCCACAATGCCATTATCATCCAGCGGCCGCCACGTGAAATGAATGAAACAGAACTACAAAGAAGTTCACGTCAAAAAAGAGAAAAGCCGGCACAGAGAGGCCGGACTAAGCCGTGGGTCATCGCTGGTCAAGATTGAACCGCGGTGCCTCAGAGGTTTGGTCACAGCAGCCACGTACAAAGAAAAGAGACTTTGAACTCCACTAAACCTCTTACAGGCTGTCATACATCGGCGCCGTTAGCCGGTGTGGAGCCGGAGGCAGGGGAGCGAGATACCGACGCACAGAGCAGCAGCAGGAAGTCAACCACAGGAAGTCGAGGAACGTACATTATAACTGCAGCCTGTTTGTCCTGGGATTGGCCCGGACCTCATGATCTGCGAAGCTCCTGTTTGCAGGGGGCTGATCACTGGATGCTCTGGTCACACCGCGCTACATCAGCGGACTTCCTGTTGTCCAACTTCCTGTTTTCTCCCTTCCTGCCTCGTGCACCTGTCCCTTTAACTCACACGGTATCTTTGCCTCACATCTCCCCCTCCTGCTTTAAGTCTCCACTGACCCACTTTATAAACCCTGCTCTACATCTTCATCTTCCTTCCTTTCTCCTCTTTATCATTTCCTTCTTTCCTTCTCTGCTTCCTCCCAGTTATTTCCATCACTTCCTTTCTTCTTCATCGCCCTTCCTGGATTTTCCTTCCTCCCCATTCCTCAACCTCCTTTCTTCCTTCCCTTCCCTCCCTCCTTCCCCGTGCCCTCCGTCTCCTCTCAGGGACTCGTTGTGTTCAGAGCAGAGAGTGAAGCCATCAGGCAGTGACTCACCATCCTGCAGTGGGAGCGCGGCGGCCTGGCTTCATGTTTTCGGGGTTTGATGAGCTCTGTCTCGTGTAAATGTTTGATTAAGGCCTCTGGTTCCTCTGCTGAAACTCAAACCTCAGCTGAGAGCCTTGCTGGGACGGCACAGAGCCGGAGGTCAGGGAGCCCGGGGAGCGTCGCGTTATCCTTTCTAATTAAGCCAAACTGATGCAACTGCAATTAGCAGCTGTGACGCTCGCTCACAGTTAGGAGAACCTCTGCTTCCTGAGTTTCCCTGGACACGTTGGCAGGTTTTGAAACTTTAGCCTAAAATAACATCGTCTCTCACTGCGCAGAAGGTTTTCTACGAGCCGCTGCGACGTCTCAGAGCGTTTTAGGACTGAAACTGAAATATTTCTGTGTCTTAGTTCTGCCTTTTCTCAACAGCACCCTGCGTGATCGCTCATCCTCTTTGACAGTCTCTAATAAAGCCTTACAAACCAGCCCTTCATGCAGAAAACTTGATTTTCAGCAGTGATTTCAGTGACAGGGCCGTGAAGATTCAGGAAACACGTCCGTCTAAATTAGATTTTTATTGGTTTAAACGCAAAAAAGCCTAAATCCCAAAGCGTCCTGTAGAGATGATGGCAGACTCACTGCTGAGCAGCTAATGTTGCACATGCTAATGCGCATCGTCTCGCAGATGGGCTGGTTTAGTGACGGTCACTTCGGTTAGCAGCAAGCTAACAAAGACTGAGGGGTGAGTCTGAGCAGATGAATCAGATCCCTCAGGTCTGATCCACGTTTCCAGTTATTAAACTTTAAAGAAATCGTTTTTTAAGCATTGAGATCAAACTGATTTACTGCCCCGACCGACACCTGAGGCCAACTGAGCGACGTCCCCTTCACCAGACGCCGTGTTTCACTTGTTTTGACTCTGTAATCCTTCATTTTAATAATAATAATAACATCTCGAAGTCGATTTGCAGAAGATTTCCACAACCAGCGACGCCGTGTGCTGCCTTTCGACTCGTGCGTCTCGTGTAGCCATTGTGTGCTCACGTCCTCTGCTGCGTGTCGAGCTCCGAGGCTGCTTAGCATTTGTTTTAAGTCTTTCAAAGGTCCGTCCTCCTCCCGCCTTTAAACTCGCCTCTGCACAAGAAAAATGAACTGGAACTCTGTGTGAACCTCAAAGGGGCCAGAAAAACTCCTCTCTGACTCCAAATCAGCTGAAGAAGAGGGAGGGAAGGAGGGAGAGGAGGAGAAGAAGAAGAAGAGGACGTGACGGAGAGATGAAGCAAACAACTTCACTCACTACAAACATTGTTTTCTCTCAAACAGATGAGTCGGCTCTCTGGATTTCAGGTTTTTCAGAGCTCAGACACACGCGCACTAACACTCACACACTCACACACACACTCACACATGCGCACACACACACACACACACACTCACACACGCACACGTTACTGATGCTGCTGTCAAAACAGCCACAGTGTGTTTGTTAAAATTCCTCTTTCTGTTCGTTTGTTCTCCGAAACCAGGAAGCAAAGAGAATGAGAGGAGGAAGAGAGGGGAGTGTGTGTGTGTGTGTGTGTATTGTATGAATGTGTGTGTGTGTGTGTGTGTGTGTGTGTGTTTTGTATGAATGTGTGTGTTATCAGCAGCCTGCCGGCTTGCTCCCTAGACAGGCCTTTAGCCCTTTTGTCTGTTTTTCCCTCTATCTCTCTCTTTCACACACACACACACACACTTGAACACATGCATACACACACTCAAACACACACACAAATGACAAAGTCAGTTAGTTTCACGTCTTTTTTGCGGCTGATTATTTACTGGCTGTTTGCCTTGTTGCCAGATTATCCTCATTCACTGACACCTAAATTGACCTTATCCAGTGTGTGTGTGTGTTACTGTGTGTGTGTGTGTGTTACTGTGTGTGTGTGTGTGTTACTGTGTGTGTGTGTGTGTGTGTGTGCATATGAGTGATCAAATAAAGGAGTGGAGTCTAAGCTTGTGCTTCAATCAAGGTGTGTGTTTTGTGTTCCTGTGGTTGTGTGTGTGTGTGTGCATGTGCATACTTGTGCACGCGTGTGGGTGTGTGTGTGTGTGTGTGTGTGTGTGTGTGTGTGTGTGTGTGTGTGTTAAGGGCCTGAGAGATATTTTCGCCTTTCCAATCTGAGGCCGCCGACAAGAACAAAAACAAATTGCCCTGTCAACGCAAATTGTTCTGTCAACTCGCTGGGACAGTGCACACACACACACACACACACACACACACACAGAGCGCTCATTGGGACACACCAACACACCATCAATAGCCCCCCCACCCTCCACCTCCACATTGCCACCACCCACCCCGGAGGTAATTGGATTTAAAATTAGAAAAAGCCAACAAATTGATTATCGAGGCCATTAGCCGGGCCGCTGCAAGCTGATTGGCTGCCTGTGAGGCGGCGCTGCACCGATAACGGAGCATGAATCTGCATGCAGGCGGCCACGGCGTCACACGCCGCTGGACTAATCCATAAGGTTAAAAAGTTCAGATAAAAGGGGCGAAGACAGGGCGAAGACGGGGCGAAGACGGAGTGAAGACGGAGCGAAGACGGAGCGAAGACGGAGCGAAGACGGGGCGAAGACGGGGCGAAGACGGGGCGACGCCTGTCTGAGTGTGTGTGTGTGTGTGTGTGTGTGTGTGTGTGTGTGTGTGGGTGTGTGTGTGCTCAGTTAACTTCTATTGATTACATCCTTCATCTGGGCCTCATGACCCGCCATCTTGGCATATTCAAGCTGCAGGTTCACATGCTCCACCGTGCAAAGTGTCTTTACTCCGTCACGTCTGGCGGCTCCCACTCGAGCTCGTTAACGGATCGTAACGCCGTTTCGAACCTTCGCCGCGTCTCTGCAGCAAAACGCCGTTTCAAGCTGGAGTTTGATCCGAGGCGGCGAGCTGAAAAGTCAAGTTGGACAAAATGAACCTCGCTGTGTCCTCTGAAGGACACTGGGGAGCCACTCAGGTTACCCATCAGCCATCTGTCACACAGCAGGCGGACGCCAAATTTCACCAGCCACCCACAGCCACCGCCGCCGCCGTCGCCTCGCTTTTTATTTTAGCATCACCCGCTAAACACGACTCCTGGAATGGAAAATAACCCCGAGTCAGCGGCCAGTTCGCTGCCATCTGGTCGGCATTAGCTGACAAACCTCACGTCGGCCTGATCTGGTCCATCGTCGGCGCCGTCCTCCTGCTGTCTGCTGATTCACGCTCCGGTGCGTCTCTCCCTCTCGCAGCCAAACGCAGTTGTGAGCGTTTTAACGTCCCTCCTCTGCTCGTCTCAGAAAAGAACCCACAAAGTTTCCAAGAGGTTTCTCTCGAGGACGCCATTTTAAAAACAATATTCCTCGTGGCCTGAAATTCATTATTCCTCCTGCTGTCGACTGGAAACCTAATGTAGTCTGCAGGAAGTCAGGAAACAATAACGCAGCCGTTAACTTTTGCTATTGATTCCTCCTCACAAATAATTTCTGGATCCATTTCAATCTGCTTGTGACCAGCCTTGGGGAAATAACAAATTATAAAAGCGATTTGCAGTGACTTTACTTCATAAATTCACAGAGTTCCCGGCTATTTATTTAGCGACGAGACAAGACGACGGCATAAAAGAGGGGAGAGAGTCGTCACCGGGCCTTATTCCTCCGTGCAGAACATAATTAAGTTTGAAGCCAGAGTGCGTTTGCAGGAAAATAACAACAGATTTGAGGAAGTCGCAGGTTTTAAAGTGGATTCTCAGCATCCTGCTCTGACCATCCTGCTCCAGCGCCGCACAGATAACGCCGTGATGTCATCTGACCTGTCAGACAGGAAGTGTGTGTTCGGACAAACGCCTGCTCGGGTCGAAACATGCCGCCGTTGACTGACGGGCCTGAGATGAAGGTCAGAACACGCAGATACCTGAATCGATCAGCTGTCATCATCTCAGCGTGATCGGTGGTGGTATGACACATGGGCTGCCTGATAACACTGTGTGTGTGTGTGTGTGTGTGTGTGTGTGTGTTGTAGACCTCTGAGTGATGCTATGCAGCTCCTCTATGCTGCTACAGTAATTACAGTCGCACACAGACTCAAAGACAAGTCTGTGCTGCTGCTGCTGATCATGATTAATAAGGTTTGGCTGTAAAACAGTGAAAACAGCAACAGTGACTGTCGGTGCTGCCCCGCCCACTTTAGCTGTCAAGAGCCAGACACCAGGGGGCGGGGCTTATGAGCTGTGCTGCAGCCAGACACCGGGGGGCGGGGCTTATGAGCTGTGCTGCAGCCAGACACCAGGGGGCGGGGCTTATGAGCTATCATGTCGGCCATCTTTGTATGCAGGCTTGGTACAAATTAGACCATAATTAAACCAACAGAGGCCGTTGTCATGGCAGCAGACCACAGTTTTAGCCACATTTACACTACAACCACAGACTTTAATGTTTAAACATGTAGGGCCGTCTCTGAGGATGTGACGCTGATGTCACAAACGACCTACTCTGACATTGGAGACGGCTCTGTGAGGACCCCCCCCCCCCCACACCTCCCCTCAGTCACCGCCTGGTGTTTGATTGACAGCGCTGAGCTCCACCTGTCCTGTTTGATTAGCCGTTAAACAGCTGACTCGTGTTCAGTCGTTCAGTTTTATTCCCTCAAAATAAACGATCAGAAACGTTACCTGCTGCACGTTTTATGGCCCGAAGCAGAAAAACAGATTTAAAACAGAGAAACAGATTAAATCAGAGGCCACACCGGCATGATGAAGCGTCCGCTTACTTTTGGCCTTTACTCTCACTGTAAATGTCTCCAGCGAGCCACCGTATGCAGCGGCAAACCAGCCGAACCCTCCTGCATCATCTGCATCATCGTCACCGCCACCTTCCGCTCACTGAAGCCCCGAGGCGTCGGCCGCTCCGCTCGCGCTCGGTGGAGTGAACTTCTAATTGCCGCCTTGTTACAGAGAGGATTATGGGACCGGTCGGGGACTGCGGCCGGCCGAAGACAGATTATACCGGACATCATCACAAAGGGAGGAGGGAGAAGGAAACACGCCACGGCCGCGGGGCTTAATTTGTTCTACAGCGCCTCGCATGCATGAACATGTTACAGTCCCACTAATGAGCAGGACAGGAAGGAGGAGGAGGAGGAGGAAGGAAGGATAGAGGGAATGAGAGGGAGGAAGGGGAGGCAAGGTGATGAGGAGGATGGAGAAAAGGAGGGAAGAGAAGAAAAGAAGGAGAGGAAACAAGTAGGAGAGAACAGAGAGAAGCAAGAGGAAGGTGAGGAAGTGAAGGAGACACAAAGAGGTGACAAGTCAAGAGCAGAGGAAAGGAAACAAGGGAAGATGAGATATGAAATATGAAATTATATATGAAATAAAACAATGAATACACACACACACACACACACACAGACACCACACACACACACACACACACACACACACACACACACACACACTGTCACACCAACAATACGCCTTGAACAGTATATCCATTATGTTAACTTACTGCTGTTGACAGTTCAACACGCCCACTGCACCTGAGGCTGACACACACACACACACACGATGCTGCATCTGCAAACACAGAGTCTGCTGAGCTCGGTGAGTTAATCACTCAGAAAATAATTAAAATCAATAAAGCAGAACAGATTGAATGAAAGGGGTAAAACCAAACATCCGTGGGCGAGAGAGGGAGAGGGACACAGGGGGAGAGAGAGAGAGAGAGAGAGAGAGAGGGAGGGAGAGAGAGAGAGGGAGACAGAGAGAGAGGGGGGGAGAGAGAGAGCTTCCTGGTGTGTGACCGTCAGACCAGTTTCACCCAAACCCGTCCAATACACACATCTATTGATAAGTGTCACCCAGACGATGGGTTGACAGGAACAAGATGGCGGCTCGAGTCAACATGGCCGTCGGTGAACGCTCTGACCGATGAAATGGCGCCTGCAGAGGTGTTGAATTATTAGTTTTAATATTATTATTAATTTCCAGACGGATCATATTCTGATGATCTGATGCCCAGGAAACGTTCATCGTACACTTCAAAGCCCGGGGGAGGATATGAAGCATGAAGAGAGATGAGGTTTGAACAAAGTGAAGACGTGAGGCAGACATGATGAAACGAAGAACGTTTACTCAGAAACAAGCTCCTGCCTCGAGTCCGGCACACACACACACACACACACACACACACACACACACACACAGAGCTAATCTAGTGAGGAGAAGTAGTTCACTCATAAAAAGAGGAAGTACTGAGGAGCACAGATAAGAGGGAGGAGGAGGAGGAGAGGAAGATAAGCAGAGGAGGGCAGCGTGGAGGAGAGAGGCCATCCTCAAGAACAAAAGACTAATTTGAAGAGCTGCGAGCGGAAAGCTCAGGGGTCCGACGCTGAGGAGTTCAACAATAATCAGAGTTTTAGAAACTGACTGACAGGCTCCTGAGATGACAATTTAACATTTAGAGCTTCAGTTCTATTTCCGTCAGAGACGAGTCAAGTTTCCTTCTGCGCTGCTGAATAAATAGACTGCGGCTTTGTTCTGAGACCAGATTTCTGCTGTTTGAAATGGAAAGCGAGTGACAACGCCGAGACTCCGGGAGACTTATTAAAGGATTCCTGCTCCTCCGATGAGCGCGGCAGCAGCGGCGGCGGCGGCGGTGGCGCTTTATTGAAAAACACAATTAAGATTTACTACCACTATGACCACTCCCGCTACTAATGACAGCGGAAACGAATGAATAATGAATGAAAATGAATATATTACAGAAAAATAAAGGAAGGGGTGGGTTTATAGTTTTTATTAAGTGGCATGGTGTGTGACGTGTTACACAGGAAACAGTGAGACTGGGGATAATGGCACAGTAAAGGCAGGTTTGGCACCGGACTGAATGTTTTCCTCCAAAATCCATTTTTACATTTAGCAAAACACAAAGCAGCTCTGCAGGACTCTACGTCACAAAAGCGAGCCAGAGTGCGAGTTCAGTCACAAAATCTGCTCAGAGACTGATTTAGTACCGTTAATGCAGCCAGTGTCAGGCTGCACCAGACACGCTGCAGCAGCACTGAGGTGAGCAGCTCGCCCCATGTTGCCCCATGTTGCCACGATCGTTGCAGCTATATTGCAAACGTGCAGTGTAAGTGACTGACTCGAGTGCAGCGGGGACGAGCCTCAAACACAGCAGCTGCATCTCCACCAACACATTTTTATTCTGCATTATTAAAAATGCATCAGAGACGGTTGCAAATGAGAAACACGCTCCTGTGTTGCAAGAAGAAGCTTCCACACACACACACACACACACACACACACACACAATGAAACCTCCATCACATTAATGCAGAAAACAAACATCATTGTTTTCTGCCATCCGAGGTTCCACTGGCGCTCTGTGATGATGTCATCTTGTTGTGCCCTCCTCTCTTGCAGTAGTATAAACAGTTTTCTGGCTGCAGATGAATTGCAGCCTGCTTGGATGTGCTGATATGTTGAGCTCATTAGCATCAGTTAGCTCTGTGTGTGGACTGTGTGTGGAGCTACGACCACGAGCCTCAAACAAACAGCCAATGTAATCGCAGCGTGTTCTGGTTTCGTGTCCAACGATCCGTCAGATCTGGCTTTTCCTGGCTTGTGTGCTTCATGGGAAAACAAGCAGGCGAAACACGATTCCTCGTCTTTCCTTACGAGCTTTAGTCGAGCTTTGGTTGAAGTTTCAAGGCTTCACAAAGTGAAAAGCCTCCGATCGCCGCGCTCATCTTTCCTTCGAGTGATGCAACAGCTGTAATTTCATTTCTCGGCGAACCCTTCGCTTCAGCTCACATAAAAGCTTTTGATAACGCCGAGCGTCAGTCATTGTTGAAAATGGTTTTTATGTTCCGTATCCTTCCATTGTGATCGCCAAACGCCGGTGCCAAATGTCATCTCCACACAGATTGACAGACACCAAATTCTTACAATTTAGCTCATTGTGCCCACTATCAAACCGCCAGGAAAGGAGAAAGTACACAGGAGCCAAAGCACTTATGAGTCCAGAGACGCTTTGTGCTTCAGCTCTGTTTTGTTAAGTGATTCAGGTCGGATTCCTCCTCCCAGCGAATAAACGTGACGCCTGAAATCTGCCAAAACCCGCCAATAAAGACTGAGGAGATTATAGCTGTGGGAACAAGCAGAGGTGTAGAAGTGAGAGCGAGGAGTTATTAAAGATGAATAGGAGCGGAGCGGTGAGTGACAGCGGCGTACGTGCTCCCAGCAGGCCCAGCATGAATGTGATTATCCCGGGATAATGCTGTTTCCTCTTAGAATAGAGCCGGGCCGTCTCGGAGGGGAAGGATTAGATTTAATTAGTCTGTGGCTCTGAACGGAGGAATGCTCACACCTCCACATCTACAACTTCAGTAACAAACTGGGCAGTGATGGAGGGGAGGGCGGGAGCCGGGCAGTTGCAGCGGAGGGTGATGGAGGAGGTGGAGAGAGACCTTGTGGCCTGCGCTCTGTCATTAAAACCTCTTTTTCACCTTTCCTCCATCGATCTACCTCACACGTTCCCTCTCAAACCCTGCTCTCGCTTCTGTTTCCCATCAATCACTCATCCCGCCTTTAGCCCCAGTTACAGCGGATTAGCACGGCAGCTAGCCGACGCACCTTGGACGTTACCCCGGGGTTGTTTTGCAGGGCAGATTATTCTTGACGTGGGGTGTTTAAGTCCCTCTGAGACAGATCTGTCATTCTGTGCAGGGCTGAAAACAGTTTTTGGTTTTGCAGAGCTCCAGTGAGGCGTTTAGCAGCGGACACTCACGGCCTCGCGATGCTGCTCTGTGCACCCATGAGCACCTGGTTTTCATGTGCACAGGTCTCAGGGCGCCCTGTATCATCTTGTTTGGCTCTTTCCATGCAGATGAAACCAACAGCTCCTTCATCTTCACAAAGAGCACAAAGACGCAGTATCTAAATACCGATTTGGACGCGATTACCATGGCAACAAGGAGGAACTTCAAAGCATTCAGGTCGGCCTTAATTCGCGGGTAAATGCATCAAAATAGACCTGAATTACAGGGATGATGCCGAGTCTTGTGCAGATCGCGTTAGCAGCATGCAAACATCACACACACACGTTGTGAAGAGCAGCAACACACACCTCTCATCTCCACGTCCTGATCATCTCGTTTCCTCTGAAGGACGCCGTCTTCACATAACGAGATCATTTGTTACCCGGCTACGGTTTTTCTTTTTACATGAAACGGCAGAAATGACTGATGGTTAATGATGGTTAGTGCTTCAGCTGCTGCAGCTGCAACTGCACCGCATGCAAAACATAATAATCATATTCAACATAACATGTAAAACAGCTGCAGTGCATTCAGACTGATCACTTAGTTTCACAGTGAACACACACACACACACAGTTATCATGAAAGAAAGGGTTTAAACCCTCAAGTCATGCACACCAGTGCTTATATGCTAATATGCTAATTGTGTCTGACTGTTTTAATAAAGTTAACGATAAAATATCCGTTACTATACGTTTGGATATGATCTGACTGTGCAGGAGACGCCGTCACACTCATTTAGGAACATTTAGAAACAGGCTTAGTGCTCCACTGCTGATGTTTGGAGGAGGTTTACTGATCCCACGAGGACGCCGAAAGGAAATAATTGATTCTGCTAAGGCGGTTTGATTGGATTTCACACAAGCACAGACGAATTTGTTGGTAATTACTAATATTCTGCGTTTCAGCGGCGAGTTCAGGTCCCACGTGGCTTTGAGAAACAGAGTCTGATGGAAAGACCTGAACCTGTTTCTGAGGAGTGACGGCTTCAGCAGGGAGCTCTATTTATAGACACACACAATATGATCAAGTGCATTACATCTAATCACATTAATGCACTTCGCCAAGTGTGTGTTGAGGTCAAGAGCAGAGTGTGTGTGTGTGTGTGTGTGTGTGTGTGTGTGTGTGTGTAAGAGAGTCTGGTTCTCGGCTCATCGATCAGGTTCATTGGCTCATTTCACCTCAGACAAAACCACAAACGTCTCTGCTGAGCAGGAGGAGAACCAGCAGCAAGAGAGCCAACGCGTCTCTGCTGTATTTAAACAATGTGTTTTATTCACGTCACAAATGTCACGAGTATCAGCTGTGACCAGAGGAAACGCCACGAATGACAGATCCACGGGCGCGGAGACACGTCCACGCCGTCACATGACCTTCCACTGTTTCTCATCACCCTCACTGCATTGCAATGCTTTCATGCCGCCATGCATGTTTGCAGCCAAACACACACACACACACACACGCACACACACACACGAGGCAGAGAATTGGCGCCTGAGAGCGCGCATGTTTCAGAGCTTTGACAGGATCAGAGCTGCAGGCCTTATTTTAGTTGATCAAAGATGAAAGGCAAGAAAGGTCCAAACACACACACACACACACACACACACACACACACACACACACAAAACTCACTCTGTACCATTGTGGTGCCCACCGCCCACCAACCAGCCTCAGCTTCTCTTTGAAGACGAAGTGATGATACTTAAATACGTCTTAGAGGAGTCAGAGAGGTGTGTGTGTGTGTGTGTGTGTGTGTGTGTGTTTGTTTGTAGGAGTGCACTGTCAAACACACACACACACACACACACACACCTTGAGTGCAGATATATTCTTACACTCAAGACACATTTTTACTATAAAAAGGTGTCGGGTGCATCTTTGGACGAGCCAACAGGATCTCAGCCGTTCATCAGCTCATCGTCAGATTAAATGAGTCAATGCGTTCGTTAGCATTGACGCAGATCTGGTGTGTGTTCGTGCACTGTGCACGCCGCTCAGACGCAGGGTGCCCGCTGCAGTTGTTGTGCAGATCTCATTGAGCTGTCACAACACAAGCTTGTGGCTGTATTTTAGTTTAATTACAGCGCCCCTGCCGCTGTCTCGAGCCTGGCAGCAGCGTTTAACTGACTGAACGATAATCAGCTCCCACCCCGCAGCCACAGAGACGCATGAGTCCAGCTGCAGCAGCGTGACCTCACGGCAGCAGCCCCGATCCGAACACACCCACAGGTCTGCTTGTGTTTGCACAACGCCAAGCTGAAACGAAGCAAACGCAGCAAAAGTTTGTCCAAGTAAAGAAAAGCAAGTGCTGAACGTCACGGGGGGATCTGAGCTGTCAGCCGCTGACCAAATATGAAAACACCTCCAGCCAGTGGAGGAGGAAGTGGAGAGGAGAAGCGCATATCAGCAGGAGGCGAGCGGCGAAGCAGCAGAGGAGGGAGAGTTGATAGGAGCGGCGGCGCTGCACGTCTCCTCCTCTCAGCTTATCGACTGAAGAGCAGCCGCTCGGTCCTCGGCGGCCGAGTTCAGACGCAGAGAAATGAAGACTCCCCTGACACGTGTGAGCAAGCAGAAATCTTATCTCTGCTGAGGAACGATATGTCCTCCATGTGAACTCCTCCACTGCTGCCAACATATAATCATCAGCCACGCAGCGACAGAGAGCCCCTGTAGGAGGAGGGGATGCTTCTGATCGCCTTCTGGAAGATCACAGACGATCATCTGCTCCTGAATCATTTCAGCTGAGAAGAACGACCTCGCGGTTCCTCACTGGCATTTCCAGATTGTCTAGTTTTCGGTGGGTGGGCTTATTCCTCCATTTTCTGCAGACAGACCGGACCTAAACGAATCCATTACACTCCGCAGACCTGACATTTTCTTATTTTGCAGTCGCTGCACTCAGACCAACTTACAAGAAGTGCAGCAGTAATAAAACAAAGGTCACAGCTTACTTAGAAAATAACAGCTTTTAGAAGAAGTGGGAGAGAAGATGAAAACCTCATTTTACAAATATCTATACTTTAGATATTTAGACGTTTGGGGGAGTCACTGAAGCACGAACCCTTTGTGTTATTCTGTCTGGATGCATGGTGAGAACACATTAGCGAAGGGAATTCAAAACTTATAATGGGCCATAAACACGGAGAAAATAGACTTTATTACTCGGCCCACGGTCGAGAGTGTGACAGCAGGTGAAAGATGGGTTACCGTGAAGCGTCTGAAGGCTGTGTGTTGTGCATCCGGCGCTGCGTTTGCCTCCTGCACCGGCAGGGATCAGAGGGAAATTAATTAAAAGATAAGGTTGAAGTGCTGCGAAACTTCCAACACGAACAATGCGCCGTCATTATTTGTGATGAACTGGGGATGAATTTTAATGTTCGGCATCCGGGATCGGCCGCCAGCTCGAACGGTGTATGAACCGTGTGCTTCTGTCAGCAGTTGTTCATGCGTCTGCAGCTCAGGCGTGCAGCATGCTGCTGATTAAGCTAATTAGGTCTGCAGCAGGTGACTCAGGCACGCTAACATGCACTAGTTAATGTAAAGGTACTAGCTAGCTCGTGCTAAAGAGTGGAAATGGCTCTTCTTCTGGTGTTTTTGGCAGTGTGGGCTGATCAGGAGCTGACACTGACCTGCATTAAGCTCCAGGATCCATGACTGTCAGCATCAGCGTCATGAGACACACGTTAGTTCTGTTAATGCTCGTCTGAGTTAACTGATATGAAGTGTGCAATGAGGCGACGCTCACAGTTCCTCCCCCGCCCCGCTCCCCCTCTCTGGAGTCTTCTTAAAACTGGTTGGAAAACAATTAAACCGTTAATACGCGACGACTGAGCCGAGCGCGTTTGAGTTTTACTCAACATTAAACCCCTGAAAGTCGCAGCGCACGCCGACACACGGGGAAATGAATCAGAGCACTTTGAGACCGACACACTTCCAGCAGCGATCGTCGGTTTGCAGCCTCGCGGCACAGACGAAGCCGTGACTGACGGATTCAGAAAAGGTCTTTGTTGAGGAGAATAAGGACGTTTATTAATATGCAAACCAGGCGGGTGGTGTCAAAGCTGTTTAGGAATATGGATTAGTCAACCTTTCTGGGTGGCGTTCCTTTAACCACTCACAATGAGAACATAATGATGTTGTTCTTCTTTGTGCTTCACCTCATTAAAGTCGCCTTGTGTTGCATCAACACCTTTTACAAACCCGTCAGAACGGTTTGGGGCTGGCTGTCATGTTAACGCTGGAGCTGCTCTGAATTAAGACCTCATTTCCCATAAACCCTGTTACTTCCTGCATCCTTCCTGCAGACCGGGACGCTCTTCACTTGTTCCTTCCAAACCACTGAGCCCAACTTTCAGGCTCCATCTTGCCGTGGCGCAGCCGGATTCCCGCACAGCCACAACACGGACCCTGTGGGAGGATTTAAATCATTTCACAGCATCTTCACCCCGGCTCGCCTCAGTTGGAGCTTCTTTCCTGAAAACCACTCCATTACTCTGCAGATACAGTCCAGTGACAGCGACAGAGAGAGCATGACAGAGGGAGAGAGCCGGAAGAGAGGGAGATGGAGTGGAGAAACACTGAATTTACCCAGGATTTAAAAAGGTTCCAGCACTTGAACGCAGCACAGTTTAGCAGCCATCGTTCCCTTGTCTCTATCACAAACGTGGTGCAAGTGTGAAAAATCTAAATATGAATGAGGCGAGGACGCCGATGCAGCTCTGATCACATGATGCTGATCGAATTAGAAGCTAGCTGCTGCACATTCACGCAGTTTCTGCACATGTCTGTCAAAAAGCATGACGTCCCAGCTCCCAGTCGAGTCTGTTGCATTTATGATTGTCGGCCATGTTCTGTGTCCTGGTTTGAGCCAGACGCCTGGACCGCTCACACCTGGCAGCTCTTCTCCACACTCAATCAGGTGATACGACGTATTCAGAATACGTCATCAAACACTTCTAATTATTAAGTAATTAATAATAATAAATAATATCCAAACACAACCCGTCCTCCAAGGAATGTGACTGGTCCAGGCTTCAGAGGCAAAAGGTCTCCTGCACACAGATACACAACACAACTGACAAACAAATAAGACTGTGCACAGCTAGAGGCAAACACACACACACACACACACACACGCACACGCGCGCACACACACACACACGGAGAGCTATAATATCCAGTTCTATCGGGTTAGAGCAGGAATCAGATAATGACTTCTATCAAACAGCCCTCCAGAGTCAAATAAAACCTCCTGTCTTCCTCCACAAGTAGCTCACAATGTGTGTGTGTGTGTGTGTGTGTGTGTGTGTGTGTGTGTGTGTGTGTGTGTGTGTGTATGCAGAAATAAACCTCAGACGGTCCAGCACAGCTTACGTGGGAGGATTTGTAGCAGCATAAAATTTACTGGATTTTGTGTCATTGTGCATGTATATGTTTACTGTGTGTGTGTGGGTGTGTGTGTGTCTGTGTGTGTGTGTGTGTGTGTGGGCAGCTGCGTCCTGACACAAAGTTAGCCTTCATGATCCGATGGCCTGAGACGTCGCTGCTGCTGCTCGTAAATCGTCTCCTCAGGAGGACAGACAAGGAGAGGACAGGCTGTGTGTGTGTGTGTGTGTCTGTGTGTGTGTGTGTGTGTGTGTGTGTGTGTGTGTAGGATTATGGGACACTATAAACTATGATACACATGGAGATGCCTGTGGTGTCTGACCCCAGCAGCAGGAAGAAAGTTTTGAAATGTGTTGACATCACAGATGTTTGTCTCTCAGGGCAAATGATTCCAGGGCATTCCAGGACATTCCAGGACATTCCAGGATATACCAGGACTTTCTGGCATAGCTCAGGTTTGAGGATTAGCTGCTGAGAATCACTGGTTTATATGATGAAATGACTTGTGCGTGATTTCTGTGAATGGACTGATCAGTTACTCAGACTCAACACGTCTGCGCACAGCGTTTCCTGAACTTCAGCAGGTTATTTTTGATTTCATGCACCTAATTTCATGTCACAAACCACTTTGACCTGCCAGTCGACTGAATGACGTCGCGTTCATTGCTCAACAAAACAACGGCGTGAGTAGATCTACGTTCAGCGGGAAACACGACACCACAAATGAGAACAGGAAGCTGCAGGATGGAGCTGGAGCTGCAGGAACAGGCTAAACTGCGTCCATCCTTCGTCTGAACGATGTGATGCATGATGAGGTGACATTCTCTCTGGCTCTGTGGGTGCGTTCAGGTGTTTGCAGTGAACCTGAAGCAGCACAGAGTCCACGCCTCTTCTCTTCACACCCCGGCAACGTATGTGCTTTGTCGGACCCCCGTCTGTCTGAGGAACGTATCCTGACCTGTACCTGCAGCCTGAGAGCTGCTGGGGCAGGGCAGGAAAAGAGAGTTTCCCCTAAAAACACTCCGGGTTACTGTCGTCGCTGTGGCTCTATGCTGTCAACACACTCAAGGTTAACTGCTGCCTGTCTGCTCAACCCAGCCTCATTCACATGTCGTTAATATCATCGTTGTCATTCGGACACACAGCGCACACTGTGCTCTCTGTCTGAGATGCATCGCGCTTTCAACTACCTGCATTAACCCTGGAGGTTCAGCTCCCGTCACGGCCGGAGCGTGTGATAATAAGTCAAACACATGTGACCTGCAGGTTACACGGTTGTTTTAAATGGTGTATTTCTAATATCTTCACCTGCAAATCCAACCCAGCATCAGTGCTGTTCACAGAATAGTCAGAAATGCATCTTGATTTGAGCACATGGACACGAATTTCCCATTTTTACCATCGCTCAGCACAACTGTTGGACAAATGCACAGAGAGTCGTCTTTTGTGCCTGCACCGTGTGTTTTACTCATGTACAGTGAAAACTCCCCGTCAGACCTTCAAAATAAAGCTCAGGAGAAACGTTTCAGGTGGCGGCTGCAGTTTGCTTCAGTTTGCTAACAGACAGTTCGGTCAATCTGTTTTCATTTGTCCTCCACAAACCTGTCCACTGCATCCCGTGACTGTTTCACAAACCGCAGCGACGCTGTTCTGGGAAATCACCAAATCAGTGCTCGCTGCATGAGCTTCAAACCACATTTCCACAGCGAGCACGCTGCTAGGAGTCACTCAGGTGTAAAAGTGCTAATTAGCCATTATAAAACCCTTTCTGAGAGCTATCTACATCAGTGGTCCCCATAAAAACGAGCAAAAGGAACCAAAAAATGAAAGTGCTTCATACTCCATTTCAGAGAGTGACCTTTAGATAAAACTTCATGAGTGGTGTGTGTCTATTTCCTGCTGTCGGCAGGTGGAAAACTCCCATTTCGCTCTCAGTTTCAAAAGACTGAACTTCCATTAAGTCATATAAGGATTCTGGAAGAGCCATTAGCTGCGTTATCAGGTCCACTGTGAGACTGTGGAAGTGATTCGAGTGGGGAGAGAAAGAAGCTCTGCAGCCAGGCTCAGACGACGCGCTGATCAACAGAGACAAACAAACGCTGCTCAGGTCTTAAAATCCAAAGCGCAGGCGTCTCATTGGATCAAACAGGGTGGGAGCATCCCCCCGCACCCCTGCGCGAATGCCTGAAAGATGTCAGATGAAATATTGATGATTTTAAACACAAACTCTTGTTTCGAGGAGCGTTTCAGAAGAATCTGCTCTGATTTCACGTCCTGGTCGTCGGAAGCCGGGTGACATTGACTCTCAGGCGGCAGCCAGACACAATATTTGTCACCGTGGCGTCAGTTAGACACTGACAGCCTCTCCGGCAGGATCCCAGACATCACTTAGGATCGCCGCTCAATCATATTTGCCTGAATAAGCGGTGACAGCGGCTGTTGAACCCGGGAATCTGTCCAGAATCCGGTCCGCTCTGACAGTAAATCAGGGTTTGTTAACGGAGTCTGGCTCCAGACCTCAGAGGCGCTAAAACTGCCACGGCCATCGTTAATTAGGGAATTATCGGGAACGTGAAGTCAAGTCGGACGCACTCTCTGATATTTCTGAGCTGCAACAGGAACTTCAGTCTGAACCTTTTCACTGCAGGCGACACATTCAAATAAATCCATTTTAATCAGATTAAATATGAAAATGTGATGTTCCCGATTGTCAGTTCGTTACTTTGTTGTTCGTTACTTTGTTGTTCGTTACTTGGGAAACGGTTTTCTGCTGCTGGAGTGAACGAATCATTCATTCATTACGAAACTGGAAACATTAAAACGCATTAAACAACAATAAAATCATCGATCGCAGTGTTTGTGAATCGGAGCGCTGCGACAGCGACGCCTTCATCGTGTCGCACCTCTGAGCTCCGCCTCCTGCTGTGTTTGGGACGCTCTGCACGCTCCCGCGCTCCGACTCGAGCAGCGACGTTCCCTACAGTTCCCGATTGAGACGGAAACTCATTTCCACGAGAGCCTTTTGACAGACGTCCTCACGAACGCTATTAAAGCGTATTAAAGGCCGTCCTTGGAGTCAGGAAATGAGAATCCCTGCCATCTGGAAACACGGCGGACAGCTTTAACACGCCGACTGACACAGGAACGGAAGAAATTCGGGTACTTTAAAGGGATAATGGGTAACTCGGCTGACAATATGATTACCGCTCTGCACACTGTGTCCTCTACGCTTTGCACGGGCTCCAGGGGGAATTCTGGATTTTCCTCCTGATGCTCTTTGAAAACGGACGAGCAGCATCTCTGTGCAGATCTGAAACAGACGCCGCGTCGCAGAGGGGAAATGTAAAATACACAGTGGCTCCGGATCCTCCATCGCCCTCCTTGTCATTAACACCAGCAGCAGATTCAGTCTCCGTGACCTCACACTCGGGCCGCGCGGCCTTTCCTCTCACGATGATATATAAGCTGCTTTCATCCGTGGAGGTTAATTGAGGTGCTGTGAGGGATCAGCGAGCGGTGACTAGCGTGGTCACCCCGGGGTCGAGCCGAGCGCCGCCCTCCCCGCTGCTGTAAACACACATCGTCATGGCGATAACGCGTGTTTTTACATGAACGTTTGACGCAGAGTGGGATGGGGGGGGCTGTGCAGCAGCAGACCTGCAGCCTCTGGCCTCCATCAATACTTTACATTAAACTCAATATTCAACACCAGTTTCCTGCCAGAGGCTCATTAATGAAATTAGGAGAAAACAATTTAAGGCGTTGGAGAAGATCCTGGGCTGTGTTTGGTGATGAGATGCTGCGCGGGGCGACTGAAACACTCACACACACTGTTTGCTCCTATTTTCAGCCTAACGGAGAAAATGTTGGTATAAAAATGAACAAAAGCAGCAAAACTATGAAGAATCGCTGCAAAACCGCTCGACAGGAAGCTGGAGACAGAAAGGAAGCCGGGATAATGATCATTCAGATCACTCAGTCTCAGACCTCAGTGTTGAGGCTCTGGACCGTCGCTCGAGTGTTACTGTGTGTGTTGACTGTGACGGGCCAGCCCTGAGACTCGCCCCGCCCCCCCGGCTTCTCCTCCGCAGAGCAGCTGTTACGCTCAGAGCTCTCGTGTCTCCGCCGGCCTTGAAACTGTTCGACATCCTCGGCTTTTATTAGCGAAGGAAGGCGGCGTGTTTCTGATTCTGAGCAGTGTTTTAATAAACCAACAGGCTCCGTGTGCAGCCTCCCACAGCACAGCTCGTTAAGGATTCACCAGAGGAAGCTGAGAGTGTGTGTGTGTGTGTGTGTGTGTGTGTGTAAGAGAGAGAGATAAAGGGAGTTTTAGCACTAACCAGGCCTGGAGTGTATCACACACACAGTGAAGAACACGTCCCCTCTCTTGCCTCACCCCTTATCCAATCACACTTAAGCGTGGTGATGTTGTCCATTAGCATTGACTGGCTATGCTGATGCTAGCAGAAAAATGGTAGCAGCTCTCTCTCTCGTACACACACACACACACACACACACACACACACACACACACACACACACTTGCATACACACTATGCCCTCACTTCTACCCTTGAGAGATTCATTAGCAGATCACAGAGGAAGACTACAATATACTTTGGGGTATGGAGGAAGAGGCAAGCAGAGGCAGGGTGTAGTGTGTGTGTGTGTGTGTGTGTGTGTGTGTGTGTGTGTGTGTGTGTGTGTGTGTGTGTGTTTTCATCCTGTCACTGATTATTTACAGCATCTGATTTGGATTTCATGCGACAGAGGAACTAAAATGCTTAACCAGGCGCCATAAATCACCAAACAATTCACTTCAGAGCGCCGGGCTCGAAGCGTACACTCAGACTAGAAGAGCTCTGTTTGACGGAATAAAATTTAACTTTCTAATGTGATGAATGTAAAATCTGAATCCTCTGAAGAGCTAAGAAGAGGACAGGAAAGTGGAAAGTTTCCCAGAATCAAAGTGTTTCAGTCTCCAAACCTCAGACTGGATGCAGCCTCCTGCGGCCGCAGCCAGGCTCCTCTGAGCTCTGCACGCTCTCACATGGCGTCACAAATATTTGTTTCAGCCTCTTTTCAACCTTCAAATTCAATGATCCGTGGCTCGGAGTGGATTTCCTGGACTGCTGCGTACCTGAAACAACGCTCCGGCGGCGTCTCAGTAACTTCGGCTGAGATCAGGTGCGCCAGCGCCGCGGCTCTGCGCCTCATTTCCTGTTTCAGTTCCACTTCAGACGTTTATTTCCATCCTTGCTGCTCGGAAATGGGCTTAAACCGGCACACAAAGCACAGAGCAGCGGTGCAGGCAAACACTGGAGGGAAACTTATAATGCACTTACACGCTATAATGTACTTGGACACACACATGCAAACACACACACACACTCACACACACTCACACACCTCTAACAGGGTAGAGAAACACTCCACTTTGATCGTAGGCTTGCATTTGCTGTTAGAGCGCTACAATCTGTGTGTGATGTGGACAGAAATAGATGACTGACATGAGTGTGTGTGAGAGTGTGTGTGTGTGTGTGTGAGAGTGTGAGTGTGTGTGTGTGTGTGTGTGTGCGCATCGATTACTTTCATTCCCTCACACATAATTTGCTCCTTCAAGCGTGTGCGTGTGGCGTTTGTGCACATTCGCGCGAGTGTGGCTGTGTGTTGCCATGGCGATGCAGCGGAGTTATCGCCGTGTCTGCTTGTGGCAATGTTAATTCAACTAATATGGCTGAGTGGAGACACACAGCCAGCCTACTGATGAGGAGGGTGGGGCGACGGAAGGGGAGTGAGGATGCATCTGAAGGGCGCAAGAGAGAGGAAGAAAGGAAGGTACAAAGGAAGGAATCAAGGACAGAACTAGGAGTGGGAGGATAGGAGGAAAGGAAAGGAAAGAGAGGAGGAAAGGAAGGGAAGGAGAGGAGGAAATGCAGATCTAATTACAACTTTGGGCAACTTTTTGCAAAGATATGATTGAATTTTAGTTCATGTGATTAAAATGTATGGACTAATTACTCACTGAACATTTAGCAAACGCTAGCTCTGCACAAACACTCAGAGATCTTTATGTTTCACAGCAGCTCCGTCACTAAACACCTGCTCCACCCTGATCTTTGCAGCGTTATGACAGCATCATTAATCAAAACAACCAATCATGTTGTTTCAGGGGGGAACAGTCTCTTGTGGAGACAGTAACAGTTATTTAGCACAGCGCTACATGCTGCAGCGTTAATGTCTGGCCCGTGCAGAGGGCAGATAGACGAGTGTGCTGTTGCAAACCTGACCCAGGATCAGCTTCTTTGCAGATGACTCTGCTTTTTTCGCTGAAGCCTGCTGCAGCCCTACTCCCACACTGACTGCGTCTAAATGAACCGAGGGAACATGACCCAGCGTCGGCCGCAGCTGCACGTCATGTATCGTGTTTAAACCAGCACCTAAAAGCTAAAAGCTAAAAGAAGAAGCGGCGGAGGAGGCAATAACTTGGTAAATGTTAAAATTACCATTATCTGCTCTGCTCAATGACAGTGTAGCGTGAACGTAGGAGCGAGTGGCAGATAAGCGCGGCCTCGGCCTGCAGTGGCTTGATGTATAATAGCTGTGATGTGTTATGAAGCTCTCTAAGCATTCATTAGGCCTTCATGCCTCTGCAGTTTTTGCAATTATTGTTGACCTTTAGGAGCTGGGATTGATTCTCAGAACAAAGCGCGAGGCTCCGCTGCTCCGAAGGCAGGACGCATCTGTTATACTGGAGTCCCAGCTCCGCTGCACGCACACACCCGCAGTCACACACACAACACTCACACACACTCAAGCACAAATTCCTCTCCCACAGGCTCCGTCTATGTTTCTGTCACCAAATATCAAACTGATCAACTGGAAACCCATTTCGTTTGGGCACAACGGAGAGAGTCGGATAGTAAGTTAAGAAAGGAAACAAGGCAGGAAAGAAAGGAAGGACAGGAGGAAACCAAAGTAGCAAGAGTTGTTGAAAAGGTCTTCACGCTTGGATCCACTCAGATATCAGAGCCACAGATCTGAGACCTGCAGCTACGACTGAGACCAGATGAGAAAGAGCATTATTTGGTCCCTAATGTTTCAGAAGTTGGTGTTTCAGATAAAAAGTCAGCAGTAAAACAACTTTAATAGAGCTGCGACTATAAAACTAAGAGCATTTCACAGCTACATGAAAGCACAACCACAGGCAGCCATGAGGCGGAATCAAGGCAACATAAAATGCAGCTAGTGTAAAGAATAAAAAGCATAAAACGCTGAAGACGTCAGACACTCCTCTGCTGGCGTGAGCGTCTGTTTATGGAGAAGGAAGATTGACTGGAATACTGCAGGGGGACGCATCGCGTTGCCACAGGAAGCGCAGCGAGCCTGAGTCGATGCTTCGCAGTAAAGGCTGAGCGTTTGTCGTCTGCAGCAGGTGAAAGTGTGACGTGACCGTGGGATCGTCCCGTATCACTGGGAAAGAGCAACGCTCCCAGCAGAAACTGAGTCTCCTCCGCAGCCTCCATCTTTCCCAGCCGGGTCCATCGCCATGGCAACGGGCTAAACAGCGAGGCGGCTCAGGTTAAGCATCACTCAGCCGATATTTATCACCCACTTAGGCTTTATGGCCTTATGATGGGAAATCATCAGCACCCAGACCTCTGTGTGTGTGTTCATTTTCAAGTTTGTGGTTGCAGGTGCAACCGTTTATTCCTTGAGAGGTGTGTGTGTGTGTGTGTGTGTGAGAGAGAGCCAGGGGGGAGACAGGAGGAAGGAGGGGCAGTAATAATAACCCAGCTGAGAATGAACGACCAGGAGGACGCAGAGAACAAAAGACAGAAGAAGAAAATCCGACTCGTCTCTTTGCCTCTAACGTTTTCCCATCATGCTTTTCTGCAGTCTGCTCCCCTCTTTAACTTCCTGTCTCACCCTCAGTCTTTGTCTCTTTAGTTTCTGTTGCACTTCCTTTCCTCTTCCCTCTGCTTTTCCTCTCTTGCATCCTCTCTGCTGCTGATTTAAACTGGTATGACTGGTTTCTGTGCAGCATGTACCAGCGCAGTGTGTGTTCAGATGTGTGTGTGTGTGTGTGTGTGTGTGTGGTCCAGTCTTTGGTTAGGCAGGTTTTGATAGATTGCTCCAGACATCCATCTAACAACTCGCTCAGGTTCAGTCCTGCTGCAGAGGCCTGTCGCTTCCCCTCAGCGAGGCCTGTGATTGGTCGAGACACAGCCTGGCCGCCTGCTGCGTCCCGTGTGCGGCGGACCTGCGGCTCAGCTCTGAGTCCGTCCATCACGCCGACACATTCAGGTCCCTCGATTCAAGAATTAGGCCTCATCCTGGAGGGACGGAGACGAGCAAACGCATCTAATGATGTGACGTTATCGTCCAGGTCAGGTTTCCTTCCAGCGTCAGCTCGGCTTTGGGCTTTGCAGCAGAGCGTGTTCGTAGGTTTGAGCCCAGGCTTCGGCTCAGCCCCCTCCCCCCTCCCCCCCCCCCTGTGTTTTATTAGTCTGCAGGTCTATAAAGCAGACAGGGCGGAGACAGGAAAACGTGCTGACGCTGGATGTTCTCCGTTGATGCACTACCCAAAAATACACACCGAGGTGCTAAAAACGGAGCGGGACTCAGCCAAGAGAGGGCGGGGGGGCGATCTTTAAACACACCGAGTCTGATCTGGGTTATACGGACTCCGCTGTGCACCCTCACTGTTTGTCCTTCTGTTTAACGGTGAGGCATAAAGTAATGTTGGCACAGAGTTTGTGAGCCGGTTTCAAGGCTGCGGAGAACGAGGTTTGAGGTTTGGAGAAGAAGCAACATGACGGGGCGACAGCTCCTGAGGCTCCTGAGGACGTTTTTAATGTTGGCTATAAGAACACGGAGATCTCAAGCATCTTTTCAGCTTTTGTATGGAATCACAAAGGCTGAGTAATAATAGAAAACGAGCTGAATATGAGGAGGATATTTAGCCAAAACTGCTGAATTTACATTTTAAGGTTCATCTGAAGCAAAGCGTCCGACTGGTCAGAGGCGCCCTGCTGCAGAAAAGGACAAAATGAATTCATAGAAAAGAGTTTTTTTGTTGGAACAAGTTGTTTTTCACGTCATAAACTTTTCTGTTATTGTTATAAAATGAAATATTTCACATACTCCTGCTGTGAACTGCAATAAACCGGCATCACGACCAGGACACAGACATCACTATAGCACCGATGCTTCCTGTTATAACAGGATACACGTGCATGTTGTAATAACAGTATGGTATCTGGGTAAAATGTGCAGTCAGACTAACATGAAAGATGCTATAATCACAAATTAAGACGGAGCAAAGCCGACTCGTGGCAGCCTCAGTCCTGCCCAGGACGCATTAGGATTCACTCTGCAGGGTAAATAAACTGAATCTGGCTGGCGACACCAAAGCGAAGCCCCGAGAGCAGCAGCCTGAGGTGAGCGAGGAGTTGATATGAAGATATTAACTCCTGAGCAGCTCCAGCTCCTGTAACTCCACGCGTTTCTCTTCCTGCGGGTTTATTTCATCTGTTAAGCCTCGTAAGAGCTGTCCGAGAGCCTTTTGTGTTGTTTCAAATAAAAAGCTTTACAAATGCTCCTGTCGGCCGCAGCGGTGGATGCCCATTTATCTTCCAACGCGGACGGAGAACGCAGCGTTTCTGCTGCGCTTTCACAGCGACCAATGAAAGAAGCGGTGACACAAACCCGCTGAGAACCTAACAAAGGTTAGAGAGGACCGGAGGGAGGCTTGGGTTCACTTCCACCCTCCCCGGACCTGTTGATGATGCAGTCATTTAATAGATTTAGCTGCTGCTCGGTTACATCATGAGTTAAAGGTCACCATTAACCCTCCACACGCTCTCGTCCACACAATGCCTCATTCGCCACCACTCGCTCTGAACACGCGGCCCGGCCGCCGCTCGAGTGCACTGCGTTATTTCCTGGCTTCAAAGGTTTTTCATAAAGAGCGCTGGAGATTCAAATGAGGGACGGACACACACCTTCAAAGCCTTTAATCCCAGTTTTCCCTCCATTTTCCCGCCATTCTTAAACGGAGATGAAACGAAACACGGCGAAATGTGACCTTTCTGAGCACCCGCCGGGCTGGCCGGGGAGCCCACCAATCAGGGAGGCCGCTCACTTCAAAGTATAGATAACAAGCTTCTTTACAACAAGGGCGTCTTCAAGAGCGAGCACGTGGAAGCCCGTGAGGAGTTAATGACGGCAGAAATTACATGTTGCATTATGCGAACATGCAGAGATGCATCTGCTTCTGTGCGTGTGTGAGTGCGGTTATGTAAGCGTCCGTGCTGTGATATGTGATATGATGATGCTTTGTTCCCACGCATGGAAATGAGCTCGAGCAGACCAACAGGCTGAAGAGCTGAGAGTGGGTGTACAAGTGTGTGTGTGTGTGTGTGTGTGTGTGTGTGTGTGTGTGAGTGTGTGAGACATTAATGCATCTCATCGTTTGATTGTTGCTTAAAAAATAAGAAACCTTTAATCAAAAACAAAAAGTAAAACTCCAGATATTCTTTTATTTCGTGCAGATCTCAGCTGACGACCCGTCAACGCGCTCGCTGACTTAAAGGGACAGTCTGTGTTTTTATTTTAAGTGTGTTTGTGCAGTACTGATCCACAGTCAGTGTGTATTACAGTCAGTGGATGGCGGTTGGCGTTGCCCCAGTTTGGAGAAGCAGCAGGATTAGCAGTTGCAGCACAGAAGCAGCTATCGGTCCAGACCCACCAGACTCCTCTGATAAAAACAGTGCTTTTAGCTGCCAGAACACAGGAGCTGCTGCTCCAAAGCCGCCTCGATCCCTTAGTTTGCTGTTTTGTACAACTTCTGTGGACCTGAACCGACTCTTTAAAGACAGATGTTTGATGAGTGAACAGGAGGCGTTGCAGCAGTTTGTGATTATTCTCCAGTAACATACTCAAACAGCAACACTGAGCACGAGCATCATGCACACAATGCTAATAGCACTGTGCAGAGACAAGCTAATGCAACTAGTGTTAGCTGATCTTGAGTCAGGGTACTTCAGCTGCTGATTAGCTAAGCACATCCGACGCAGACCAGACTGAACCATGTTAGCATGCAGCCTTGTATCAGTGTTAGTGTGAAGCCTTGTATCAGTGTTAGTGTGAAGCCTTGTATCGATGTTAGCATGCAGCCTTGTATCGGTGTTAGCATGCAGCCTTTATCAGTGTTAGCATGAAGCTTTGTATCGGTGTTAGCATGAAGCCTTGTATCGGTGTTAGCATGAAGTCTTGTATCGGTGTTAGCATGAAGTCTTGTATCGGTGTTAGCATGCAGCCTTGTATCGGTGTTAGCATGAAGTCTTGTATCCGTGTTCGCATGAAGCCTTGTATCGGTGTTAGCATGCAGCCTTGTATCGGTGTTAGCATGCAGCCTTGTATCGGTGTTAGCATGCAGCAACAGAGCGGACTGTGCCCACAGGATCATTCTCTGTGCTTTCATCCTGTAACAGCTGTACCGACCAAATTCAAAGTCTGGGCCTTCATTTAAATTTAGCATTTTGCACAATTTTACATTTAAATTACAGTTTTATGACATAAGCGGTTATCCCGGCTGCACGCACCGACCTCAGCCAACTCTTGTGCTCGTCTGTCAGTCTGACAGAAATGAGCAGCGTCGTGGATTCAACGGTTTCCTGGTCTGAGTTTCCAAAAAGAAGTCTCATCTCATGAGTTTCCACTTCCAGCCTAAAGGCAATAACAACTAGGAAATTGAGTCAACGTGTAAAAACACACAGCGGAGGTGCAGAACATGCACGTCTGCGCGCACCTGCAGCACTCGCTCTCATTATTTCAGGACTATCCTGTCAGCGAAAAGTTAATAGAGATCCCGATACAGACGCTGTCTGTTCCCATCCAGTCACTTCCAGCCTGCTACTCATCCTCTCTCACTGACTACAGACACCCAGCGACCTCTGGAACGATGGGAAGTAATGGCCAAATGTGCAACAGAGGAGAGGTATTTCAAAGTGAATCTGGCGTTAAATGAAAGGGAGGAGGAGGTGGAGGAAGAGGAGGACGGCGGGATGATTAGGGGAAGCTGATGGAGAAGAAAGGATGAGGAGGACGGAGGAGGTTACTCGAGGTATCTGCAGGTTTCACAAAGAGGACTTTAAGAGACCTTTTTAATGCAGCCCGGAGTCGAGTTTAAGACCAATTTAAAGAGCAAAATAAAAGAAGCAAAGCTCTCGGCTCCTGCCGCTTTCCCAGCAAATGGGTAATTAAAGCTGTGAGGCGATAAATGGGCAGAATAACAGGGAGGACGGCAGGTTAACCCTCGGGCGACCGGCCCGGGTCAGATCTGTCTCCTGGAATATAATTGTCTTATTATCTAAAAAGGAAGTTTGAGATCTTTCCAGAATTTCAGAACTTTGTTAATAGACTCCTGCACTGTGACTCCACGCCTCAGCGCCAGCTCTTTAATTCACACGCGAATCATTTCAGGTGGTGTTAATGACCCGGGAGCAGCCGGTCAGCCGTGGACACCACTGTGACTGTCACGTCACAGTGGGCTGTGATCCACTAATATCTGACACCGTTCACACACTTATCCACCGACGTGCTGATAAATGCTTCATCCTCTCGTTTCATCTCATTCCATTTGATCTAAATCCACCGTTTTTCCAGGATCGTTTCACTTTTTCTGCAAATCGCCGACATTTCTGCCTGCGACTTCCTGTTTCGATTCAGCGCTGCTACATTTGTGTGTGTGTGTGTGTGTGCGTGTGTGTTGAGCCTGTTGTTTTACTGTGTGATGCACGTTATTTATTCATCATGCAACGATTCATTAATCTTGTTTTGTCATACGGTTTGTGCATGAAAAGCTAATCTGTGTTTAATGTGTCACACTGTTTGTTATGTTTGTTGCTGTTACATGTGACATTTTAATTGTGACCTCGGTGGAAAACAGAGTCTATTTAAGTCAATTTACCTGCTACAGTTAGCAGCATTAGCCGCAAGCTAGCTGCTCACCGCCTTTTACAAATACATACAATAAAATATAAAATGTATGGCCTGATGGAGTAACCGGGAAAGAGTTAATAAAGGTGAATAAATCATAAAAGTATAATGCAGCGGCTGACTCTCCTGCACAACAATAACATATTCCAGCTACTTCCTGCTTCAGCATGTTGACTTCATTCTGCAAAACACAGAAATAACAGAAAAGGTCTTTGCACAGTTATTTTCCTGGAGCTCCTCATATTAATGATGACCGGATGGACACACACACACACACACACACACACACACACACACACACACACACACACACACACCTTTAGTTTTAATGCAGCCGATAACGTTTCCCCGTGCACGGCCGCTGTGGTCTGACCCGATTATTCTTTAATAGTTTTGTTTTATCACAGGTGTCTGATGAAAGGTTAGCCTTTAATAAATAAATGATTAATGATTCTCTCACTCTCCGTTTACACACACACACACACACACACACACACACACACACTCCTCTCCAGCAGCAGCAGCTCTGCAGATGTAGAAAAGGCGAGTTTCTTTCAAATCAAACCTCCATGTGTGACGCGACGCGGCCGCCGCTCAGAGCGAGAGGAAGGAGAGCGCCGTATTTTCTTAACTTGCGGGGGAAAGAACAGAGGGAGGGAGTAAATCTCCATCTCTCGCTGCTTCTGAGGGGCTCTCAGCTGTAATTGGGTTTTTGTGCAGTAATCCAGCTCTGGTGGCTACTTATCCTTCACGGAACAAGCAGCAGCCATCTTGGTAATGAGAGGCCACGCCGCTCGCTCTGACACCTCGTGGGTTTTGTCTTATGAAGCGCAGTTGTTTTAATGACACCGGGAAGTCCTCACCTCCAGCTCTGACCTCAAAAACCGCCTTTTTTCTTTTTAATAACGCAGCTTCTCCTGACGTTTCAAAGCGGCCGTTACCTCGTCCACGTGCAGAGAGCGTGTGCCAAATTGCATCTGCATGAGCGGCGGCTCGATGTAACGACGTTAAACACAAAACTCTGCCGTCATGAAACTCGACTTCCTGCATGAATGACTGTATTTTTCTCCGGCGGCACAATGGGGGCTCGGAGAAAAGGATAAGAGGAAAAGATTGCAGAGATTACTGGAAACAGGACTCTCTCCGGGCTCTTATTGACTGAGCTTTTCAATAAAATGGCCGCCGTCATTTTGTGAATAGCGGTTAGTGGAATCTGGAGAACTGCCTGAAAACCAGGACAGGAGCAGAAAGCAAAATACCCGGTTCCACCGCCGATTTAACGGGCTTCAGGCCGTAATATTCAGAATTTTCCTCTGCGGTTCGTGCATGAAACAGGACGGGGAGGGCAGACTGAACGCTGGGACAGACTCTCTCACGTGGAGACTCTGACACACCTGCAGCTCCAGGTCAGAAGCAACAGTGGAGACCTGAAGCAGCCCCAGAGGCTTCTGCGAGGCTGCAGGACTGTGTGGAGCGCCGCCGCAGTTTCACTGCAGGTCTGACGGCCGACACTTCAGAGATGTGAAACCAAACATCTGTGCACAATTAAAAATAAGATGATTTGCTCATAAAATTCTGAAACTCTGCACATATGGACGTTTAAATCCTCCACGTGCTCCGTCGTCCCTCCAGCTGATACGATCGGGCCTGTGAGTGTCTGCAGACGTGATGCGATGTTCGTGCCTGCTTCTCTCCTGTCGCTGCTCTCTGTGACAATCACTTTTATATCAGATGCATGTTTTATTGTTTTCTATCTACAATCACCGTGACTCCAGGGACATTAAAGCTTTGCACCGCATTTCCCAGGAGCCCTTTTGCTTCTCGCAGCCTCTTATTTTCAGCCCGTTTCATCTTTTCTTTAATAACCTGTGATTAATTTTGTTATGAATCCATCTATCTGCCTGCTGTTTCACAGAGATTCAGTCTTTTTGAGCGAAACTTCTTAATTACTGCTCTGAGAAAGTCCGAGATGAAGCGACTGACGGCAAGAAACAAAAACCGGGTGGTGATTAACCTCACACACACACACACACACACACACACACACACACACACACACACACACACACACTCTTGCAGGCTCTCTGTGAGGCTGACTGATAAAGGCCCTGATGAACCCTGATCATGTAACGCCTCTCAAACACAGTAAAAGCACACAGTAACTGCTAATCCACTTCCCCTCACTCTGTGACTGTGTGTGTGTGTGTGTGTGTGTGTGTGTGCTTTGCAGACGCCCAGACAGAAGTACGTCTGGTCCGAGCAGTCTGTCGCCTCTAATCTGCCAGGGATCTTGCAGTTGGGACGTGACCTCGGACGCCACGAGTGTGCGTCTTCTTCAGCCGCTGAGATCGGGTTGTTCTTTCTGGTTTCAGACGCCTCGCTCATGCCTTTATTCCTTCAGGGCTGCAGCTCCCTGCGCTCAGAGCCCAGCAGGAGAGAAGCCCTCCATATCTGCAGCAGAGAGCTATCACACTCTGAGAGCAGAGAACACGCCGGCATTGATAAAAGGCATTGATACGGCCCGAGGCGTCAGACTCTGATGGGTCTGACGGTTCAGAGCTGGAACAGAGCTGATTTTAAGATTGTCCCCCGAGATCTGCTGCTGCTTCTACTCGTTTCAGCCTCCGGTCTCACCGCTGAAGGTAGCTCCGCCCAGAACGTGGCGCTAAATCTGATGCAAATGTAAACAAAGCGGACACAAACACACAGCGGTGACTGATGTGCAGTCAGAGGAAGAGGAGAGACATGATGGATGAGCGCTGAACAGGAAGAGGAGAAGATGGAAATGTGACGAGGAGGATGATGGAGAGGAGAGAGGGCTGCAGGATGGAGCGGCTGATGGAGTGAGAGGGAAGCGTGGCT
Organism: Datnioides undecimradiatus; assembly: GCA_008933995.1. NCBI lineage: Eukaryota > Metazoa > Chordata > Actinopteri > Lobotiformes > Datnioididae > Datnioides > Datnioides undecimradiatus. The sequence continues at coordinate 3,153,464 of WARS01000093.1, read as the reverse complement.
GCTAGTGTATGAACGGCAGCTGCAGACACACACACACACACACACACACACACACACACACACACACACACTCGGCTTCTTCAGCAGTCTGACAGTTACTGGACTCATTCATCTGCAGCTGAACCTCCTTCAGGCTGTGTGTGTGTGTTTGTGCGAGTGTGTGTGCGTGTGCGTGTGTGTCAGTGGGAGACCGTTGCACTGCTCCAAAGAGGAAACTGATATGATTTGCTGTTTGCACAATACGACAGTGTGTGTGTGTGTGTGTGTGTGTGTGTGTGTGTGTCAGATGACACATTAACATAAAGTCATGTGACTCATCGCGTCTCTCTGTCAGCCTCTCGTGTTAAATACAGACACGTTACCTGAGGAACAGTCTGGTGACCTCAGCAGCACCTGTCCTGCCGGGTCACTGACTCTGATTCATTCACAGCAACAAACAAAATGAGGGTTTCTTCTCAGATTTGCAGTTATGCAACTTAAACTGTTCAGTTTAAGTCCAAGACAAGTCTCAGGTTGGCTCCGCCGTCACCATGGCAACGCTCTCTGACCACATTTACTGCAGGCATTCCCCTGCACCTCTGAACCTCTGCAGCACAGGTGAACACGTGATTATACACTTCATCCAATCCCTGTTGGATCCTCTGACCTCCACCCACGGTCACGTGTCCATTCAAATGTATAAACATGAAAAACCTTAATAAGTGCTGACACAGCAGCATGCGGAGACCAGCCCAGCACTGTTACAGACGCAGTCTCATGACACTCTCCTGCTGTGTGAGTCTGACGCTGGAGGTAAACTGCAGTGATGATCTGTCACATACGTCCTGACACACAGACGCAGATAACGAGCGTCCGACACGACTGAGCGTCACACTGCAGCGAAACGCACCAGAACCCACGTTACGCCTCCAAACAGCACATTCAGGCTCATCAGCAGATACATGTGTATTTTGCATTATCCGATGAGCAATCAGAGGTTTTTTTAATAAACTGATGATATTTTCCAAATAAATTAATGAAATTCAAATGCGCCTCTTTAAACAAGTGGCACTCATCCGCCTCATCACAGCAATAATCACTGCAATGTATCAAAAATCCATTATTTGCTAATACGCCCCTTAATTAAGCTAATTACCCACGAATTAGGACGTGTTTTTATGTCAAACACTTGACTTTATAAAAGCTCAAACTCCAGCTTTATGCTTTAGCTTCAAAGAATCAGCGTTTCCTCTGAACTGACCCCCAAACTGATCCACAGACAGACACAGACAAAGACCTTCACTGGAAAATTCAACACTTTCATTTAAAAAGAGGTGAAAAACGAATTATTCAAACTGTTTGAATGCAAACTGTACCACTGTCACTGCACTTTGATGCATCACACTACAACAAATGTGCCCTTCTTGAAAATGCAGAAGGTCCTGAAAATCAGGTTTTCAGGTTTGGCACCAACTGACGTGTGTACGTTCAAATTAGCGGGACAGACGTTCGTAAGGACGGCGACAGAGCGGTGGGACGGTGAAAAGTCCAGGAGGGTCCGCTCGACTCCAGGTTCGGTCTAATTTGTCCTTTCAGACTAAATCTGGAGAACAGAGACCATAAAACTGACTCTCATTGCATAAAAATCAGCATTGACGCATGCTAGCAGATGCATGCTAACAGATGCATGCTAACAGATGCATGCTAACACACACTTGCTAACAGACACTTGCTAACAGACGCATGCTAACAGACATCAGTTCATTCATGAGATTAACTGGCAGTAGTTACCAATCTCGGATATCTATTAAATCTATAAATCTATAGATCTAAGAAACATTGACACAGGCAATTAGCATCAGTTTATATGTGACCTATGACTTGCCGCTACAGATGTTACCATAGCAACAGCAGCAATTTTCTTAGCCTGACTCAAAATCCAGTGTTTGGATACCAAAAGCTGCAGAACCGGTCCAACGTCTCCAGGGTGAGCCTGCACGCTGGAGGAGAGCGCGGGTTCATCAGCTGCCGTCGCAGCGCTTATGTCGGAAAATAAATATAAATACCGCATCTCATTGGATGATTCATGGTCAGCTGATGCTAATATGATGGACACACTCTCCGTCTGCAAAGGAAAATAAAGAAACACGGATTCCTGCTTTGCAGCCGACCAATCACAGGCCACAGAGACACCTGTCACTGTGACGTGACAGTAAATACTATGACAGTAATAATATTGAATATTGATTAATTAAGATTGTGTCATTTATTAGATAATATAGAATATAGAAAGTGTACACGCATATGCTTTGCAGTGAATAATAACCTGTTTTCATGAAGTATAACATACAGAATGTGGTAAATATATATAAAATATGTTGTGCTGTTGATGCTAATGAGGGTAAATATAACACAACTGCAATCATAACAACTGATTGCATGCCACTCTCAATATATTAAACCCACTGAACATGAAAAACAGTCATTAATGATTATTTCACGTATATTTCCACTGAAGTTCAGGAAAAAGCTGCGGCTCTATCGTCTGTATTTGTTTTTTCTGTTTGTGTCTGAATAAAAAGGATAATTAATAAAGTGAAATATTGAGAAAATGAGTGTTTTCATTAAATTTAAGACAATAAAAGTAAGAAATCATTTGGATTTAACTGGGACCAGATTTGTGGACGATGACAGGAGGCGAGAGCGAGGTGGAGGGAGCGTGAGAGCGGCGGTGGACAGAGCGGCAGAGGAAACAGTGGGAGGATGTCCCGTCCTAATCAGTCCTGTCAGCCGCTGCTGCCTTTTCATCCAGATAATGCACCTCCACCCAAGGTGAAGACATCACCTCTGACGAACACGGCACTCCCTGCCAGATTAATCTCTGCAGACTATCCCTTTAAGTGCCGCCACCCCCCCGAACATTAATCCAGCCTAAAATCAAGAGCTGGCATCTCCAAAACCCCCCAACAACAAACACATCAGTGAAAACAAAGGCCGTTCATTTCAGGGCGGCAGGACTGCACAGCCACGCCAGCGTCTGCTAAACGCCACATAAATCGCCAGCGCCCTTCACGGCGTGCGTGCTCTGGGAGGACAGCAGTGACGGCTTATTAAAGAATCCAAGTGGCACTTTGGTTTCACGCTGAATGTCATTGTTTGCACGTTTTGGAGGTTGTTAAGCAGCAATGAGAGCGTTTAAATGCACTCAGGAACCCGGCTGCAGCGCCGTCGGTTCAGTCGGCTGCTCCGTCACAAGGGCGACAGCTCAAATAACCATCTGAGGTCATGGCGGCGAAGGAGAAACACTCACACTCTCCACAATTATCTTTGAGCTGCCAACAAGAAAAGGCACTGAATCTGCAAAACGCTGCAAAACCTGCACAAACATCATGCAACTCAAAATAAAACATGATGACACAGAACCCGCTGCACCCACGGTCGACGAAGGCGGAGTAATGATCCGACTGTCTGCGTTCAGACGTCCC